>PVJA010045521.1:0-15592 GCA_004027025.1 Myocastor coypus
TTTTTTTTTTTTTTTTTTTTTTTTTTTTTTTTTTTTAGCAGCTTCTTGCTATGTAGTTCAGATTGGCCTGGACCTCTGTGATGGAGGTTGGCCTCCATATCATGTGATGGAGCCAAGGCTGGCCTCAAATTCCTGGTGATCTTCCTGCCTCAGCCTCCATCGTGATGGCTGGGACTGCAGGTGTGCACTACCATGCCTAGCTCTCCCCATAGTTTTAAAGTAGGTAAAGAAGAAAAGCAGCAGCTTGGGGTGGAATTGGACATGGTCAGCCTCAGGCCAGGCTGCATCTGTGCTGCCCAAGCTGGGCAGTGGCAGGGAGACAAAGGGACAGGCAGCTGGCACGGGGCAGGACACACATGCTGCTAGGAGGGCTTTGGCCCTTTTCTTCCAGAGCAGGAGCTTTGCCTGCATCCTGTGTCCTCTGAGGGCCCTGGAGTGAGGCTGAGGCTGGGTCTCCTCATGCCTCTATGACATTTCTGTCTCTGCCTCTGCTGTCCAAGGCTGGAAACAGAAGCAGATGAGGAGGGGCAGACTCTGCCCCAGCCTTGGATATGGGGACCCTTCATTTCCCTCCAGGTGACCGTGTCGCCATTGAGCCTGGAGCCCCCCGAGAAAGCGATGAGTTCTGCAAGGCCGGCCGGTACAACCTGTCACCAACCATCTTCTTCTGCGCCACCCCCCCTGATGACGGGAACCTTTGCCGGTTCTACAAGCACAATGCCAGCTTCTGCTACAAGTGAGTGCCACCCTTTCTCTCAAGCTGGTCTGGAATCTTCCTTCTAGTTTCCTGTGGGCATTTCTTTTCTTTCTTTTCTTTTTTTAATTTTTTTTTTCAGCTCTTAATTCTTTAGATCTTGTTACTGTTGAGACAGGGTCTCACTATGCAGTTCAGGCTGGCATTGAACTCACAGTGACCCCCTGCCTCAGCCTCCCTAGTGCAGAGGTTATAGGGGTATGCCACCATATCTGGCCTTTTTGGTGTCTGTGCTTCTAGAAGAAGTGGTAAGGAGGTATGGGGCAGTACTCAGAGCACCCCAGGCCCTGTGGGAGGCCCAGCTGTGTGGGGCAGTGATGGTAGAACACAGCAAAGGTGAAGAGGAGCCACGCTCCTACTGGCCTGGCTTGGCTCAGGCTGTGGTGAGAAAGCACTTATCTACAAGGCCTGGCCCTGCTGGCCTTGCTGATGTCAGCCTGAGCTATGGATGGTGAGGGGATAAGGCCACCTCTTAACTTGCACCTGCATCCCAGGTGTGGCTTTCCTGGTGCATGTGGCTGGGGTGAGGCTGCTGTGAAGTCATTGTTCTGCAGAACTACTGAGACGTGGGGCTGCTGGCTGAAGTCAAGCCAGACTGTGGTGAGGTGGGAGGCCAAGGAGTGCAGGATGTGGCTTTCCTCTCCAGTTAGATGATCTTTCCATTGATCAGCGGCCATCACTCCACACTTCAGCATGGCAGAGTAAATGGCCATGGGCCAGCCAGGGGTGGCCTTGGAGCAAAGTGCTGCCTGGCTGTACACAGTCCTGGCTTCAAGCCCTGGTGCTACAGAAAACCATGAGGAAAGCATGGTTCATGTCTACCCACTGAGGCCACAGCCAGAGAAAGAGGCAGTGTGCGTGGCAGAGTGGCCTGGCTAGGGTGGGGAAGCAGGCAGCCCTCGATCTCATGGAGCCCTTGGAGACCCTCACTGCTCGGGACCTTCAGCTGCCATCCCATCCAACTGATCATGTGTGCTCAACCCCACAGGCTCCCCGACAGTGTCACCTTTGAGGAAGGGGCCCTCATCGAACCACTCTCTGTTGGGATCCATGCCTGCAGGCGTGGCGGGGTCTCCCTGGGAAACAAGGTCTTGGTGTGTGGCGCTGGTAAGAGGCCTGGCTGTGGTTCACTAGCTGGGATCCCAGGACCTGTGTCCATTTCAGTCCCCCAACAGGGGTGGCATTGCTCCAGAACCTTCTCCAGGTAGGAGAGCCTCATAGAGCCAGCTCTGTACTGCATGAAGGAAGGAATCCTTCGATTTCCTAGGGAATCTGATTTTCTGTACAAGGAAAGAGAATCCTTGTAAGAAACCAGGGAAGCAGCATTGGTGGCAAAGTGAGGGTGACATCTGGAAAGACCCAGTCACACTCAAGAAGTTTGGCTTGGTCCAGCCTGGGCATAAGGGCCCCAGCGCTGCTCCCCGAGCCCCCACGACGAGCCCCAGCGGCCTCACTGTACTAATCAGGACTTTTATTTACTGGAGACCTGGATAGCACCCGCACTCCCTGGTGTGTCTGCTGCACCTCAGACATGACAAACCATGGTGTCACCACATGCAGATCCCAGGATGGGGGGTCCAGTGGCTCTGGGTGAGTTCTTGGGGGTCTTGAAGAATTCCCTTTGTCACCTGCACAGCCCCTTTTTGTCCTAGAAAGACAAGTGTCACCTCATGCTCACAGGCACACATGCTGGAATTCAGTCAGGCCTCAGTACCCATCCACCCAAGAGTCATCGTTAGTAATTTTTTTTTGGTGCCAGATTATCAAACTTGGGACCTTGCACTTGCCAGGAAGGCACCTGTGCTGCTGAGCTGTCTCCCTGGCCCCTTTTATTTTAGGTCTCTGATAACCTTTAAAATAGCACACAGTAGTTTGTGAAGGTTAGAGTTGAGGTCTCTGATAACCTTTAAAATAGCACACAGTAGTTTGTGAAGGTTAGAGTTGAATAAAAATGGAGTTTGGATTGCAGTGCTGTGACTTTCTAGCTCTTGGTAAAGCACTGACTCCTCCCTCAGCGATCTTCTTGTCTCAAGCATTAAGCTAGGCAATCTTAGAATGCTCAGGAGAATTAAGAGCTGCCAGAAGCAGGCAAAGCACCAAGATCGCACAGTCCACGGCGCAATCAATAAATCTTGTTTCTGAAACACAGAAGTCCAGAAAGTTTTCTCAGCTACATCTTTAACCAACAATTATAAAAGTCCTAAGCCGCTATCATGAGAACTTATTTCTGTTCCTTTATGACAACACACTGAGAGGACTTAACTTTCTTACCCCAAGCCTGTAAAACAAATAATATTAATTACCTCTAACGTCAGACAAAGAGATAAGAGCTGTGCCTCCGCAGGAATAAAGGCTAGAGCAAGACTCTGAGAACCTTGCACACACTCAAGGGACGTGCACAGAGGGGAACTCCCCATCAGTCCTTATGCTAACAAAGGCAGGTGCACCAGATGTGGGGGGCAGGGGGTCCTGGAAAGCACGAAGCATGGGCAACATGGGGACTGTTCAGAAGATAGAGAGGTTTCCTATGGCAGCGGTAACCCTGATGCAGAGGCTGTGCAGGTCCAGGGAGCAGAGTTAAGTGCACACCCCAGGACGCTTTGAGAAAGAGGGGCTGGAGTGGCTTCCCTGGATCATGGTGGGGACCCACCACAGAGGCTGCTCAGGCTGAGAAATAGGAGAGAAAGGGACAGGCGAAAGAAGGCTGGGAAAACTGTTGTTTTTAAAAACTGGTATTAACTGGGGGTTGTGGTACATGCCAGTATAACCTCAGGGGCGCAGGAGACCCAGGCAGGAGGACCTCGAGTTCTAGCCCAATCTCAAAAAAGAAAGAGGCTGGGAATGTAGCTCAATACAAACAAACAAACAACAACAATAAAAACCACTTGAAAAAGCCACAAAAGCCCACTGCAGTGTTGCAGAAACTGCAGCTTCAAGACAGAGTCAGGGTTAGTGAAGCTCTCAAGGCACCTTCTTCTCCCCTGTGCTGCCCTTCTTCCAGGTTCCTTACTCAGATTCCTGGGAATCTCAGTATTAAGTTCATAAATTTGGACTGCATTTTCTGCTGATGCTGTAGGTCTGTAAATTCCAGGAGTTACATCAAAGAATTCCATTCTCAGAGAAACAGTACTATTAATTAGTAGTTTATCTCTAAATTTCAAATATAAACAACTTATATTTAACTTCGTTGTTAGTTTTGCTTGAACCCACTAAGGGCAAACTGATCTTAGACGGTTTGGCCATCCTGACTTCCTATGGGCAAACTGATCTTAAAAAAACAAACAGTGGGTAAGTGATAAATAACTCAAAGAAGAAGAAATACCTGAGACCCCTCTTCTTAAGGGCACCCCATGAGCATATAAATCCTCCCATACCCAGATCACAGCCACTCACCACCAGAGATCCTGCACGCTGTGTTCTGGGTGATTCTGGAAGTCGCCTGTGCCTCCCACTGACAGGTCCCAAAATGCTTTTCTACCAAGACAGGTCCAGAACCTGCAGAGGTGTGCGGCAAGCTGAGGTCTCTAGCTCACCCTTAGGAGGCCCGGTCCAGTGACAGTCCCAGCCTTAGAGGGTCAGGGGAATCCTCTGTCTTGCAAATAGGACTGACTCCCTAGGTCCCCTCCTTCAGCCAGGCTGAGAGGGCATCACGGAACCTTTGATCACAAGCAGGCAGGGTTTATAGTTTAACAATCTCTTGGAATTTTTTTGGCTGGGAGAACGGTAATTGTTGGGGAAAGGTGAGTCAAAGTGAGTCAAAGCAGGTGACTTCTGTGCAAAATGCTGCCGGAATCCAGAGGCTCCAGGGCGCTCAGGGCCCGGCAGCCTGCAAAGGACACCTGGCCGACACAGCCTGGAGGATGCTTGTTACCCTAAAAATGCTTCTAGCCCTCATCTCATTCCCATGAACTGTCATTCCCCAAACTTTCCCCAAACCAAGGCAGAAGCCAGCTCGGCCACAGCTGAAAGGTGGGTGGGCACCAGCCTGAACCAGCCCAACTTTTTATTTTCTTCTTCTGCGAATATTTTATTAATAGATACAACTACAGAATTTAGTAGCTGGGCAGTATCCCATTGTAACATATGTAACTAATCACCCCTTGTTGAACATTTCAAATATGATTTGTCCCTTACAAAGTTGTCTTGGAGGGGTGTGTACAAGTAGCACAACTGAAAGGCCTTCTTTGCTTTTCTTGCAGTCCTGGTGATTGAACCAGGGCCTAGGGTATGTCATTACAGGCTCTCTAGTACTGAGCTACATCTCAGCTCTTTTCAAGTTTTCACTTTGAGATAGAATCTCGCTAAATTGTCAAGACTGCCTTCTGGCATGTGAGCCTCCTGCCTCAGCCTCCTGGGTAGCTGAGAGATATATTCTTCATTGCTCCATTCTGTGGATCTGGGTGTTCTGTTAGCCATGGAGGTACTGGTGGCCCACAAGGGAGATGCTGAGGTTGTGCACTGCACAAACACCTTCTGTCCTCTGTTTGCTCAGGGCCTGTCGGGCTGGTCACCTTGATCGTAGCTAAGGCAATGGGCGCGGCAGCAGTGGTGGTGACTGGTAAGAAGACTTCCTTCTGTGGCTTCCTCCTGAGGGGAGTGGGTGTGAGAGCAGTTGCTGCCAGTGTTCATCACAAAACGTGGGAGGCGGGTCTTCTTAAGGAAGGAATTTACCCAGGTCACCATGCTAGAGGAGAAGAGCAAGACTAGGTGGCCCTGTTGGATCCAGCATGGTGTGGGCTGTGGCAGTGGTATTGAAGTCACAGGATCTGGGGCAGTGGAGAACCATACCACTCTTTGGGACCTGCATGTGTCCCTTCTAAGGACAGCAACCCCAGCGATCCCGCTACCCGGCCCCAGTCCTCTCCTCAAACTCACTACCCCGAGGCCAGGTCTCCAGCACATGAGCTGTAGGACACAAACCACTTCCGGGCTGCAGCACCTCCTGGGAAGCTGGGTTTCTTTCATAAGATATGGTGTTGCTATGCAGTTCAGGCTGGCCTTGAATGCGCAGCAGTCCTCCTGCCTCAGCCTCCTGAGTCCTACTGGTGTAGGCCACTGTGCCCAGCTGAGGGAGTCTATGTTTCTCAGGTGCTCGCCTTCCTCCAGTGTCTCAGGTGATACTACTGGCTGGTTTTTGTTTGTTTTTGGTACCAGGGATTGGACTCAAAACCTTACACTTGCCATGCAGGTACTTGTGCCTCTGAGCCAAAACCCTGGCCCAGGTGATAGTGCCAGAAAGCCCACCCATGGCAGACCCACTGAGGGCTCAGCAGGGTGCATGTGTGCATGAGCTCCAGCGCTGCTGGAGCCTGGAAGACAGGAGGGAGGGTGTCCAGCAGGTCAGCAGCGCTGCTGCCCCCAGAACCTCGCCTAGGTGTGGGGCACTGAGAAGGGGTCGCCTGCACCCTCACTCGCTTCTCTTCCTAACCTATCACCGGGTTCTCCGTCTGAAAGAGACTCTCTTCACTTCAGATCTGTCCGCCCCTCGGCTGTCCAAAGCCAAGGAGGTTGGGGCTGACTTTGTCCTCCAGATCTCCAAGGAGGGCCCCCAGGAAATCGCCAGCAAGGTGGAAGAGCTGCTGGGGTGCAAACCGGAAGTCACCATCGAGTGCACTGGGGCAGAGAGCGCCACCCAGGCGGGCATCTATGTGAGTGCGGGGTGCAAGCTGGGGTGGCATGCTCTGCCTGGCTTCTTTCTGGCCTGGGAGACATTGGAGGCCTCACTGAGTCATCTGGCTGAGGTGTCAGCCTCATTACCAAGCCCAGCCTGGACCTAAGTCCTGGCCACATGCTCCAGGCGTGGCACTCAGAGATCTGGCCTGTGACTGTAAAAGGATTGGCAGGAGGAACAGGGAACCAGAGCTGGGGGGTGGGAAACCCCTGCTGGCTTTATGGAGGCAAGCTTGATGCGGAGTGACAGCCGTTAACTCAGTTAGTCACACAGGTGAGGTACTTTTCAGGGCCACTCTGGTCAGGGTTGTGCCCTTTCCCAGAATGAGGAACAAATACCCTGCTGGCTTTGGGGCAGGGACCGGCCTCACTGGATCAAAGCAGGAGGAAGAGGATGCTTGAGGGGCCCCACCCTGCTGCACCAGGTCCTGTGCTGGGTGCCCCAGGGCCTGAGGCTAGGAAGAGACGCGCTGCCAGTGCTGCCAGCATGCTGGCAGTGTGTGCCGAGGCCCAGCAGGCAGCCTGTGACACTGTCCCTTCAGTGGGGCACGTGCAGGCCTGTGTGGACATAGCTGCTGGCTTCTTCCCAGCGTAGCTGGTGGCACTGGGGGCCAAGGCGGTGGAGAAGGGCGCAGCAGGCGCCCCAGCTTCGTGCTGTCAGTCGCAGGCCCCCTTCTCACTGCTGCCGGGAGGTTTCTGGGGCTCGTGCCTGTATCTTCCGGCCTGGACAATGACCTTTTTTCTGTGGCACTGCCCAGGATTTTTTAGGTTGGTCTGTGCTTCAGTGAAACAGCAGCTGACCCAGCAGCCTGGTGATGGTCACACTCAGGGCTGGCTGAGAGGGAAGCGGCCCGGCTTGCCATGTGGGGCTCCTCCTCCTCCCCTCGAGCCCAGCTCTGCCGCTCACTCTCGGCCTGCCTGCCTCCCTCCGAGGTGCCACCTTCTCCCCAGGGACACAAGCTGAGCTGCATGCTTCTCTTCAGCTGCCCATCAGCACAGAGCATCCCTGCACGTGCTGTCCCTTCTGCCGCTGCAACTCAGCACGCGGGCACCACGTGCCTTTCCCTTCTCTCACAGTGGTGAACGCAGGGCTCCCGGTGCCTCTAGGGTGGGCCGGGTATCCACCTTTGGTCACCTGGGAATTCTGCCACCTGTGGCCACTCCAGGCTTCCATTCACTGGAGTCTTAACTCCGTGCTCTTATCAGAGCCCAGGCTTTCCAGATAAATATTCAAGGCAGACACTTTCATTGAGGTAGATGCTATTGGGAGGAACTCCTGGAACAAAAATGAAGCCGTTTTTAAACCAGAGTTCCAGAAGTGCAGCCTGGCATGGTGCTGCACACCTGTAACTCCAGCACTTAAAAGGCTGAGGTAGGAGGATTGCTGTGAGGCCAGCCTGGGCTGTGAGTTCAAGGTCAACCTGAACTACATTGTGAAACCCTGTCTTAGAGAGAGAGAGAGAGAGAGAGAGAAAGAGAGAGAGAGAGAGAGAGAGAGAGAGAAAGAGAGAGAGAGAGAGAGAGAGAGAGAGAGAGAGAGAGAGAAAGAGAGTTCTCAAAGGCTATTTGTAGGGTGCTCAGAAGGGAGAACTTATAGGGTCTGACCAAAGTCCCATCTTGTGGAGGGTGCCCTGGAGCAGGGGAGCCGTCACACTGCTGTCTGAATTTGGCAAGCTCTGGAAGATGCGCCCCACACCTGGTTCCATGTCAGGAAATGCACCATGGTAGAATCTGCAAAGAGCCTGAAGCCCACTTGGCTCTGTTGAGTTGCTCAGTGTGTCAACAACGTGCACAGTGAAGCCAGAAATGCATTCTCGGGGATGTTTAGATACTCATCCAGTGCAGTGAGAAGCCATCCATGGGGCACAGGGTGCTGTGGCCAGTGGGACACTGTGTTTTCTCACCTCCTGAGGTGCTTGTTTTCCTCCTCAGGCCACTCGCTCTGGAGGAACCCTGGTGCTGGTGGGGCTGGGCTCTGAGATGACCAGCGTGCCCCTGGTGCATGCCGCTTGCCGGGAGGTGGACATCAAGGGCGTGTTTCGATACTGCAACACGTGAGTATGCAGGGTGAGCTGGGTGGCTGGGTGCCAGCAGGGCCAGGTCGGTCCCACGTGGCCTCCGAGTCCCACGTCTCTGCCTGTTTGTTCATGGGGGCACTCCCTGACCACAGTGACAGCCACATGATATGATAGGTTCTGAGATAGAACAGGTGCTGCTCAGCAGAGGGCGTGGCCGCATGGAGGGGGCTCCGCAGTGCTGTGCTGGTCCCTGACACTTGCCACTTGGGCCTGCAAGTGACCAGACCTTGTCCTCTCCCTTTAAGGGGGAGCAGAGAGAAAAGAGGGCAGAAGCAGACCCTGAGTCCTGGTCCCTCCATTCCCGAACCCAAGCCCATCCCAGAATGTGACGATCTTAATTCATCTTGGTGTGTGGCACAGCTCCACCAATGGCCTGAGAGTCCATGGCTCCTGCCCTCAGTAGAGCGCCAGAATCCTGCAGTGGGCACATGCCACAGGACCCTTCAGCCTCCTCCAGGGCCTCTGTGTTCGCCCTGTGCTCTGACGCTGAACCACACTAGTCTTCGTGGGAGACGTGGAAAATGGGGGATGGGAGAGGCACATGGTTGGGCACAGCTGATAGGAGGCGTGATGGGAACACGCAGTGCGTGCTAAAATAGAAAAGTACGATCACAGACTGTGATTTATTACAATCACAGACGCACGCCACGAGTGCCCACCAGTCCCCTCCCCTCTCATTTAGTGCATGTCTGTCCTGCCCTTTTAAAAGTATATATAAATATATACTTATTTATTTGGTACAAGGTCTTACTATGTAGCTCCTTGGACTCCTAGTGATTCTCCTGCCTCTGCTGCCCCAGTGCTGGCAGGGTATTACAGGCATGGGTGGTCAGCAGGGCACACCCAGGGTTTCAGGGAGGGCATGGCATGCAATACCGGGGATTGAATCCAGGTCTTTGTGCTTGCCAGGCAGGTGCTTAGACCTCTGAGCTGTCTCCCAGCCCCATCCTATCTTTGATGCTCTTTTTTTTTTTTTTAAAGTACCAGTGACTGAACTCAGGACCCTGCACTTGCCACGCAAATGCTTCTTCTACTGAGCTATCTCCCCAGCCTGAGTCCTCTTTTCCTAGCATATTTCTCTACTTTGTCTTAGGGGCCCCAGTGTCCTACATCAATTTAAAATGCTTCCTTTTCATGGTCATTTTGACTCTGGGGAGGAACTGGATGTTGCACGGAAGCAGAGGCCCCAAATGAGGTGGCAGAGGACCCACAGTGCTTTTCTGAGCTGCCTTCCTGTCGGATGGGTTCTGCAGAAGCTTTCTCCGTGTTTCTGCTCACACTTCATAAAGACACTGATGAAACAGGACCTCCAGAGCTGCTTTAGAAACTTCTGAATGGCATAGGTGTATTTGAAGTGAGGGGAAGTACTTGTGTGTTTACTGTGACAATTTTTTTTAATAGAAATTGGGACTGGGGAGATAGCTCCATGGCACAAGTGCCTGCCTGGCAAATGTAAGGTCATGAGTTTGAACCCTGGTCCCCCCCACACACACACATAAATTATTAAAATATAAAAGCCACTGTCTGTTCTGGTCATACCTCATGCATGCGTGGCTCTCAGGCCACTGGATCAGTATTTCTGATCTTGGTGGATGAGATGCCTCTTGCCAAAGTGTGGTGCTGGAAGCACGCATGGCCACGCTGTGCGTGCGCTGGGCCTGGCTTTTGCTCGCTGAAGCCTAAACGCGCTGCTTGTGATCTTTTGCAGCTGGCCAATGGCCATTTCGATGCTTGCATCCAAGTCTGTGAACGTAAAGCCCTTAGTCACCCATCGGTTTCCTCTGGAGAAAGCTCTGGAAGCCTTTGAAACATCCAAAAAGGGAGTGGGGCTGAAAGTTATGCTCAAGTGCGACCCCAACGACCAGAACCCCTGACCTGACGCGACCCAGGCTGTCACCCCTAACCTCTCCAGGTCTTGGCAGGAGTGATCTCAAGATGAAGCTGAACTATGCTCGGAACTGTAAGAATAGTAATTCAGGGCTGGGCGGTGGCTCAGGCCGGATGCTCCCCTAGCAGACAGGAAGCACTACAGTTCATCCCTGGTTCTACCAAAAATTAAAATAAAAATAAGAAAAAATGGAAATGACAAATGTAATTCATTACCAACAGAGGGCCTTCCAAAGGAGGAGCTGCCTGAGCTTGGGGTCACAAGCAGAGGCAGTTGGGGGTGGGCACCAGAATGCCCTGTTCTTGCTAAGCCAGGGTCAACAGGTAGGGCAGAGTGTGGCTGTGGGGTGCTGGGTCCCCTCTTCCACCCTGGCCCTCAGGTTCCTATTTCCACTGCAGTGGGCTGAGTGATGAAGAGAGACAGTCATCCAGTCCCACCCAGCCTTGGCCGGATATTGGCGGAGTTTGGGCAAGTGGTGGGCAGCGCTCGTAGGCTCATGCTGGTTCTGGAGGAGAAAAAGAAAGAGAGGGGACCTACTTCCTGGACCGGGGATGGCTTTGAGGTCAACCAGAGGACAAAAGCCTAGTAAGCTGGCAGTCCAGAAATGCGGGAAAAGTGAGGGCCCTTCTTAGCCAGCTTCAGGAGAGGCACATCAATTCCTGGAGGACTCTTCCCAGCATCTGAGCTGCCTGAGTCCCTGTTGCCAGGTGGCCAGAAGGTTTCCCTGCCCCCTCCAACTCTGCCTCCTCAAGTGGCAAATGCAGGGACCCTGTCCAGCTATTCCACTCCATCCTGATCTTGGAGGCAGTAAACTTTCCCCTTCTCTTAGTCACTGGACACTGTGTACCTGTAATCTCTACCACTGGGCCGCACTCCAGCCCTAGCTATAATCTCATCCACTCAGGAGACTGAGGCAGGCTGTTTGCAAGTTCCAGGGTAACTTGGGCAAGCTTAGTAACACTCTATCTCAGAACAGAAAGGACAGGAATCTAGCTGAGTTGTACAATTTTTTTTTTTTTTTAACCAGGGATCAAACTCAGGACCTTGCACTTGCCAGGCAGGTAATTATGTCCCTGAGCCATTCCCCTTCACCCTGTTTGTTTTTGAGACAGGGTCTCTTTATGCAGTTCAGGCTGACCTTGAACTTGTATGAATCTTCCTGCCTCGCTTCCTGAGGACTGAGATTACAGGCTTGTGCCACCACACCCAGCCATGTCCCAAGTTCTTGCAAAAAGCAAAAGAAAAGGCTCTTGATACTTTGCTGTATCCTCTATTTTTTAATTTATTTTTATTTATTTATTTTCTTTTACGGGACCAGGGTTCACACTCAGGACCTTGTGCTTGCCAGGCAGGCACTTGTGCCGCAGAGCTATCTCCTCAGCCCCTGTATCGTCTATTAATCATGAGGTTTTTCTGTGTAAGACTTGGATCCAGATCACAATGTATTCCGTTACAGCGGCTGCAACCTAACTTGTGTGTTGCCGCTGACAGCCCCTCGCCAGAGCTGGGCATGGTGTGTGGGAAGGGATGCGTGTTTTCTTGGACTCTCGGAAGGCTCGGCTGGTGCCCAGAACTCTGCCAGCTGTCTGGGTTGGGAATCCCGTCACATCTCCTTGCCTAAGGAGCAGGGCAGGGCTCTGGGCCTGCCCAGTTTTGAGAGGGAAAAAAAACCCAGGACTTCTGCCGGGGGTTTCCCTATGTGCTACACAGAATTGCACTGACTGCTGGGAATTCTGTCTGTGTCCTCTCTGAGCCTCACAGCAAGCCAGTTATCTGACAGTCATTTTGTAGACAATAAAATGGAAATAAAATGGCTCTGCCGAGGTCCGGGCTGCCTTGCTTCTATTACCCAGAAAGGTGAGGTGCTGAGGCTTTGGTCCACATACTTGGTGACCATGCAGCAGGGTCCCTGCTCCCTTCTCTGCATCCTGCGTCATTGGGACCACACTTGCCACCCAACTTCTCTTGCTCACAACTCCTTATAGGGGATGTGATGGTGCACACCTGCAGTCCCAGCCCTCCAGGACGTCAAGTTCCAGCCCAGCTGGGGCAATTGAGCAATTTAATGAGACCCAGTCTCAAAAGAAATTTTTGTAAAGGTAGGGATATAGTTCAGTGCAAAATCCCTGGGTTTAACTCCCAGCATAGAAATGGAGACAGACAGACAGACAATCAGACAGACAGACAGACAGACAGAGACACAGGAACACAGAGACAAGAGAGGAAAGAAAAAACAAAGAAAAGCAAAGAGAGAAAGGAAAAAACAAAAGAAAAGAATAGCCTCCTCCCAGCTCGATGGGGCCCAAGCTGCCCCGAGCGGAATGGTGGAATGGGCGAGTCTTCCTTCTAGGCCAAAGCTTCCCCGGTAGGGCCAGGGCGAGCGCGGGTTTCACTGTGAAGTCCAGGAGAAACTGCTGTCCCGGAAGTGGCTTTGAGCGTGCAAGAGAGGTAGTGGAGAGGAAACCGCTGAACCAAGATGTCACTTTCTTCACAGTTTGGTTGGGACTCGCTCTTTGGAGCCCAAGTCCTGGGGCCACCAGTGTCCAGCTCTGTGACACTGTGTGGTTGTGAGGATGGAGAGGCCAGTGGAAAGCTGGGGGGACCTCCTTCCCATTTCAGTCCCCTCCCCTAAATTCACAATTGGCTGCTCCCCATGGATCACAAGGCACGGGGGGGGGGGCAAGGAGAGGCTGCGCAGTGGAGAAGAGCAGCTGCTCGGAGCAGCAGAGTTGGGGCAGTTCATTCGGCAGTGGAGCCACTTTGGGGACCCCTCTACACCCGCGCTCCCACCCCTCCCCCATAGGAAGGGGCCACAAGAGCCTGAGGAACTCACTGCCTCCCCGTCCCCCCACCACGTGTCCAATCAGTGCTGCCTGCCGGTGAATCAGTCCCGGAACTGCGCATGTGAATTTCCCCACAGCTCCCCGACCTCAGAGGCCTCGAGGCCGCTGTGTGCTCCGTCACCAGAGTCTGGCACCAGTTTAAGTTCAGTCAACACCGAGGACCCCACCCTGGCGGCACTCCCACTGCATGGGTGGGGAGGATGGAGGGGGACCCTGCCGCCAGCCACCTCCAGGGCAGCTCTGGGCCTCCTCCTGTCTCTGGCGAGGCCAAGGAGGTCCTTCTGGGCTCTGTCCTGTGCCCAAGGCTGCCGTCTCGGGAGGCACAGTCCTGCCTGTTCCCTCTGGGTCTCTGTCTTGGGGCCAGAGATGGGGAGCTAGACTGGTGTGTAGGGAGCCACCCTTCTGCTCTTGATGCCAGTCTGGGCTCAGGCTATCGGCCACAGGGGGTGAAGCCAGACCCTAGGCCTGGGCTGGGCAGCAGACAGCAAGGAGGCCCAGTCAGGGCTGTGCCCTAGGGTCCCAGAAGGCAGGAAGGGCCCCGTCACCCCTCTTCCATCCTCCCAAGCACCCAGGTCTTGCTGGGCCCAGGGAGGAGCAGGATACCACTGCCTTTCAGACTTGGGCACTTTGCTCTGCCACACGTTGCCATAGTAACACTGCCCAGCGACACTGCATCCTCTGCCCCTCACATCAGTACCTGCTCCCCTTGAATCTGGCTGAAGGAGAAACTGGGCTCCTGCCCTGGGCCCTGAGACAGATCTTGGGGTGTCGATGCTAGAGATGCTTGGTCCTGTCAGGGGGAGCCACGTAGGTGGGAGTGGGGCAGGGGACAGCTTTTGTCCCCTGGGTCCTGGACCTGTCAAGCCTCTGTGAGGCCCCATGTTCCAGAGGATTTGATGCAAGGATTCCTGGCTTCCATCTAATCCTGTGCTGGCCACTGCCCCCATCCCCGTGGCCCCTGAAGGACCACTGGATAATCTGTAGCACTGGCCCCTACAGTGAGGACTCTGTCATCTCCCTCAGGGCTGACAGCAAGGGGCCTGATCTGGTTTCTAGTCTAGTCTCTTAAGAAGGTCAGGGTAACCATGGAAATGCCAGCATCCTGTGGTCCCCTGTCCTGTTTCTTGGCTGTAGGCCAGGGAGCACGGTCCTAGGCCCATTCAATCTGGCTCACCAAGGCAAGGAGCCATGGTAACCAAGTGACTCCCTGCCTGTGCATAGGCAGAAGTCAGAGATGAGGGTGGGGGGCATCAGTTCATGGTGGGGGGGGGCACTGCAGAGAAAAGCTGGGGAGCCCAGCCAGGCCCAGCACTGCTGATGCGTGGGGGTGGGGGTGGGGTGGGGGTTGGAGCACCTCTGGGTGCTCGGGGCTGTTCCTGGCTTCCGGTGGGGGTTCTGACACAGCACAGGGTCTGCCCTGACCCTCTCCCGTGGGAGTTCCAGGAGCCTCTGCGAGTCCGCTGTTTGCTGTGCCTGAGTCACCCAAGATAGTGTAGTTCCTTATCACACACTGTAAGAAAATAAACAGAGGCAGAAGCCAGAGGAGGGTCAGCTAGCCATTTCCCCAGATGTGGAGACCTCAGGTACCTTCTTCTACTCTTCTTCCCCAGCATATCTCTGCAGAACACATACAACTTATAACACAGTGGAAACGTGCTTTACCTACTCCTTTTATTTTCACCTATAAGACATAATCAATCATGTTTATTTGCCTGGCGTGGTGGTGCACGCCTGTAATCCCAGCACTTGGGAGGCTGAGGCAGGAGGATCAGTGCGAGTTCAAGACCAGCCTGGGCTACAAAAGTGAGCTCAAGGCCAGCCTCAACTGCATAGAGAGACCCTGTCTCAAAAAGGAAAAAAAGAAAAAACAGAAAGAAAACAGCTGCAGATCCATGACCAAGCATCTGAGGAAGTGAATAATAGTTCTTCAAGTCTGCAGTTAAAAAAAAAAAAAAAAATGGCCTTCAATAAACTACATTGCAAAAAAATGGGAAAGAAACAAAATGGAAAAAGTGGAAAAAGGAAGCAGAACCTCAAGAGTTTGTGGTAGAAAAAGCACTGGAACAGCGTGTAGTGAATGGGAAGAGGGAGTGTTTTCTGGAGTGGAAGGAAGGTATTTACAGATGCTGACAACACATGGGAGCCTGAAGAAAATCTAGATTGTCCAGAGTTAACCAAAGTGGCCTGGCAGGATGGCTCAGTGGTCTAAAGTGCCTGCTTAGGAAAGCTTAGGCAGCTGCAGGGACCGTGGTTTGATCCCTGGCACCACACGTTAAGCTAGCCCTGCCCTCAGGGCAGACTGAGCCAGCCATAAAAATAAATAAACAAACAAACAAAAGTTCTGAAACATGAAAAAAAA
>PVJA010045522.1:0-15588 GCA_004027025.1 Myocastor coypus
AAAGAAAAAAAACCAGGAAAGAATATACTTCCGTTTGGACTAAGAGGAAGCAGATACATATACAATCAAAGGTTTTGCAATTGCAGTGTGCCACCAGTGAAGCTTGTGACGTTGGAGGCTATTGAATCTAAGCCTCCTAAAGCTCATCTCACCAGTCTAGCTCTGCGTTCCATGCACTGTAATTAAGGATTTTTTTTTTCTTTTTTTTTTTTTCCTTGCTGGGTGGTCAAGGGCAAGTCAAAGCAAGACCTGTATAACAAAACATTCATTATTATTATTATTATTATTTTTTGTATCTTCCAGGGTCAAATCCCCTCAGGATTAAATTTGAGACCATAGAATGTACTTTGTAGAACTGTTGTTAGAGATTCTTAAGTAACAGTTATATTAGTTGCTACACACCTGGGTGTAGAGACCCCAAGCTCAAATACGTAGTACATGATTTATTGTATAAGTACAGCAGAAACTTGACCTACAAACTCAATTTGTTCATGGGAACTGGTTGTAACCAGATAGTCTTAAATCAAGACTATTTTTTTTTTTGTCTTTTTGAGACAGGGTCTCGCTATGCAGTTGAGGCTGGCCTTGAGCTCACTTTTGTAGCCCAGGCTGGTCTCGAACTCGCACCAATCCTCCTGCCTCAGCCTCCCGAGTGCTAGGATTACAGGCGTGTGCCACCACGCCCGGCTTCAAGACTATTTTTTTAATAAAAATAAAATAATGAAAATACTCATGATGCATTCTGAACTTCCTGAAACACCCATAACTAATCTTTTCATAATAAAAAGGATTGTATAATATGTATAATTTGCCAAAAATGCCAATAACTTTCCTAGAGTACTCACCAAAAAAGTATAAAATGTGCCAAGTTCACCAGAAACAACAATTTCATGGTGTACTCAAAATACAAATTGCCGTCTTGGGCTTTTAGGAGTACAGGATAAAATGGAAAGTGGATGTTGTTTGGAAGTAGGGTCCACTTTGGTAAGAACATCAGCCTTTTCAGAATTAAAAACAAGCCTACGTTTTTCTGTTTCTCTCATTACTTTTATACTTTTGTCATTATGATTGCTTTTTTAAGATTTCCTTCTTTCCTTAACTTCTTTTCTAGCTTTTGAGCAGCAATTTTGATAGCCACATCAAAATTGTGTCCTCTGATACATTTGGGCTCAAACTGGCACATACAATTACATATGCTTTCCTGGCAGCAGAACTCTTTGTTTACAACTGTGCAAGTATATAGCATTTGGGTAAAACAATCAAGAGCGGCAATAAGTTAAGCCTAAAATTCTGGTCATACTCTAAGTTGTTCACATGCTGAACTGCTTTTATCTTGGGGGATCACTGTGTCAAGCAGTCCTGGAACTGAACCCACAAAATAGAACCACTGTACCAAAAATGTTATTGCTTGTGAGATATTTATTTGTGTGCTTTGTAGACAGTGATAGATTTATTACATTATTAATGATACCTCCCAGTTAAAAGTGAGAATTCTTTACTTCTAGCTATAAAGTGTATAATGACAGGAGAGATAGCATGAAAAACATGCTCCTGTGTTAATATGTCCCTAATATCTTTGAACTTTCTTCACAGTGCTCAAAGGAAGGAGCCCAACGACAAAAAGAAATAAACTTATTTTGACACCAGAGTTTCAGTTTTAACATGTTTTCCTCTTAATCTACACATCAAGCTACAATATGCAGTAGTAAATTGTCCTTTATTTCATGTACTAAGGATAAAGTAGTCTCACACAGTCTCCAAAAAGGTTCTGTCTGGAAGGCATGCACATAGTCTTTGTGGCTGTTTATTTGTGAGAACGTAACTAGGCCTTTGATGAGCTGCACGATGTTGGAGGCATAATATTATTTTAAGTATATTTTTGGTAATCCTCTAATGAAATAGATCATATAAGACATGAGGTATTACTAAATCATATTTTTCAAAGAGACACTTAGCTCATAACTGATAGAGTCAGCCCTAAGGATAACAGATTATTCCTTAAGCTATAATAAGAAATCAACCAGAGAACACTTTGAAATTCATTTCTACAAGGATCATGTGGCTTCCAAAGCCTATCAGAAAAGTGAGTATCTATCAAACCAGGATCCAAATAGTCACCAGAACTCAGGCAACTCAGCTTCTCCATATTAGCTGAAGACAATTAAACAACCTAGAGATAATCTGAATAGTAAAGAATGAAACCTCTGGTTCACTGAAGTTAAATTTCTCCTTTTAGCCTCAAGAAGCTGCCAACTCATTAACTGCAGCTTGCTGCGAATGATTCTACCACTCTTGTTTCATTCAAAAGTGACACTACACATTCATCTGCAAGGTGCTCTGAAAAAACAGACCACTTATGTGAAAAAGTTCTTCGCCAAATATTTGGCATAATTTTAGAAACATCCAAGTTCCATTTCTTAGGAATAGCTCCATGAGCCAGAAATAATTTGATAAATCATTTGCTGCCTACAATTAGAGATAGGCACTGCATGGACTCAGCTTCCACGTGCAACTGGACAAACACACACATGTGGACAAATCACTTATTTTCATGTATCTAAATCTGCAGCAAAGACAAACTAGAGAAAGCTAATAGGCATATCAACATTTCTGACTTCACAAATACAACAAAAATACACTGAATATGACTTGAATATAAGAATGGAATTATTTAGCTAAGCAATTAATTCTTAGAAGATTCAATCTTCATGTCACACCTCTTACTGCTTTGTGAAAATGCTGCAATTTGAGTTCCCTAAAATTAGCCACTGGGCACTAATAATGTGAATACAGGTCTTAGGTTATAAATTAAGAAAATAGATGCTTGTACAGTAGCAAAGATCACAAGAAATTGACAAAGTGTTAGAAGAAGCTTGTTAGAGACTCTTTGGTCATTTGTATGACGGGCATGGTAAACTTTGTGATTTTATCATGACAAATTCAGGAACCTCAACTGTCCACCACATGGATTAATTCTATCCAGGAGTTTGACACTATGATAATGTGTCTGAACTTGGATTCTGAGTCAAAACCACAGATTTCAAGATAGACTCCATCAATAACTTACATTCTGGAATTTGAGCCAGATAATATTGTGAACTTAACCCGGGTGTGGTGGTGCACGCCTGTAATCCCAGCATTTGGGAGGCTGAGGCAGGAGGATCGGTGCGAGTTCGAGACCAGCCTAGGCTACAAAAGTGAGTTCAGTGCCAGCCTGAACTGCATAGTGAGACCCTGTCTCAAAAAAGACAAAAAAATTGTGAACTTTTGTAAAACACATCTACTTATTTCATTGGTGATAAATATGATTCAATGTCATCCTAATCAGAGTCCTTACAAAGTAGTTTGTAAATACAGATGGTCTCCAACTTATAATGTTTAAAGTTACAGCTATTTGGCTTTATAAGGATGAAAAAACAATACCCATTCAGCATATGTACATAGTGTATTGCAAATGTTGATTTTGCAGCTCTTCCTGGGCTAACTACATTCCTTACAATATGTCCATGTGATACTGGACATCAGCAACAATAATCATTTCAATCATGAAGGAAAATGATGGATATTCTAGAGTACTGTGTTGTTAAACTACGATGATCAGTAAATCAGGTTTGCATTTTAGGGAAGGGTCAACAAGGTACTCAGGGTTTCACTACTAGATCAGACTCATAATGATCTGACTGTTTATGGCCTAGCAATAGCTGGGACATAAGAGAATCTGCATTGTTGCACACTACTGCTCAGTAGAGTCCCAAATTTTCTGTTCAGGGAGATTATGGGGCCACAGAGGAAAGTGATTGATGTTGTACAGTGTGTCTAAGGAGAGTCACCTAGAGAGAAAACATTCTCTCAGGGTTCCACAGAGAGCAAACTGGTCAAGCATTGGTCATTACTCATCCAGATGGCTGACACTGACAAATGTTTTGCAAACCACAGTACATGGTTTCAGAGTAAACCCTGAGGGGACCTGACTGACCTTGTCAGATACAAAAGTTACATTTTTTGTAACATAGGTCTTGCTTTATCTTGGTCTTAACCATCCAGCAGAGAAGTCTAACCACGAGCAATAAAAAGTAAAGCCATATTAATATGCTGAGCTGTAAAAGGCTCAATTCAACAACTTCTGATAACACAAGATGAGTTGATAATCCACTACTGTCACGGACTATTGGACTATATATATAGCAACTTTCTCTTTGTGCAATGAAAATAATGATCTGTATTAATAATGCTTAGACAATAAATCATGTCCACATCTTGTACTCTGAACAACTATGATGACGAGAACAATACGCAATGAATTAAGTATTACAAAAATAAAAAATAAGTAAATGTTTCTTAAAAAGGAAATTGCCAGTTAAAATAAAAAGACGTCATTACTCATCTTTAAAATTCCCCAAATGTGGAACACTGACAATAAAAAATATACAGATATGAATCAACAGGATCTCTCATTTATAACAGAGAGAAAGTAAAATGATACTTAAAAATTTCAAGTGTTAAGTAGGTTTGGTTTGTTTGGATTTGGTTTTGTTTGTTTTGGTTTTGTTCAGTTTAGTCTTAGAACTAAACATATTCCTACTATACAATTCAGCAATCACTTTCCTTAGTATTTGTTCAAGTTGTTGAAAATTAGGCCGACCTGAAAATACGCACATGGCTGTTTATAGAACTTTTACTCATAATTGTAAATCTTAAAGACAGCAAAGATATCTTTTGCTAGTGACTAGATAAGAAAACTGTAGCATATCCGAACAATTAAATAATATTCAGCACTGAAATGAGGTGAATTATCAAAGGATATGGAGAAAAGTTAAGAGTATATATTACTGAATGAAGCAGCCAATCTGAAAAAACTACATAATGTATAGTTACAATTATATGACATTCTATACAAGGTTAGACTCTGGAGAAAGTAAAAATTCAACAGTTACCAGGGACTGGAGGCTAGGGAAATAAAGAGGCAGAACAAAAATTTTATAGCAGTGGAACTACTTCATAAGATCCTAGAAGAGTAGATTGACATCAGCATTCATTTATATTATTATTATTATTATTATTATTATTATTAGGAAGCATCTTTAGGGTGTTCAGGGTTTCACTGCTAGATCAGACTCACAGTGATCTGCCTGTTTACAGCCTCCCAAGAGGTGGGATTGTAGTCATGTGCCACTACATCCAGTTGCAATTGCCATCTCAGCATGGGGGGGCCAGAACAGCAGATCCTGGGATCGAATCCCACACCCCTGCACCGGTTTCTAGGCACTTTAGTCCACTGAGCTATGTGTCTGTCCCAGCATGGCAAGTCCATCTGCCTCTACGAAAAAAAAAAAAAAAAAAAAAAAAAAAAAAAAAAAAAAAAAAAAACCTCAGGAAAGGCTCTATGAGTAATAGTCAATGCATGGCTTGTGTCTTGGTCACTATCCCATTGGAAAGACAAAATACTGAACATTTGAAACTTAAAGGAGATGTTTGTTTTAGTTTAAAGCTTCAGCCCATAGTCACATGGCCTTTAATGAATGAGTACAGATGGCAACCTCATGATACAATCTCATTCCAAAAACACAGCACATGGAGTTTTTTCAGGACAGTCCAGAGCCAAACTATAACATTTTGTACTCAAGGCATGATATACTTGACATTTTAAGGACATCATCTTCCAGGTTACGAAAACTAGAACTATGAATAACAACAGAATGCATGTATTTTCACAAACTTGAAAGAGGTTATGAAATTGGAGCCGTATTACACAATTAGATCTTTGGGGCAAATATATATATATATATATATATATATATATATATATATATATATATATATACGAAAATACAAACGTTCAGCTAGTGAAAGAAGATGTTTTTGAAACTTTATAAATCTAGAATAAAATTTGCATTAGACACTATACACATGATCATCATTTTATAGGTAAAGTCTCCATTTCTTCAAATGTTTTTCATCATTTGATTATCAAATGTACCATTCTAATTCCAGTGTTCATATTTATAAATAATCATACAGATATTCAGATCCAAATAATTGGGCAAAGCCAAAAATTACAGATTTAGTTTGTAAGTATATTTCCTTTGCATTCACATATCTCAATGCAGCCATTTTGATTGACTACTGTAGAACAAGACTACTATAATTGAAGCCGGGCGTGGTGGCTCACGCCTGTAATCCCAGCACTCGGGAGGCAGAGGCAGGAGGATTGGTGCAAGTTCGAGACCAGCCTGGGCTACAAAAGTGAGCTCAAGCCCAGCCTGAACTGCATAGTGAGACCCTCTCTCAAAAAGACAAAAAAAAAAAACTACTATATTTGAAACTGTATCACTGAGAGTATAAATCATCAATGTTTGTCATAGGTACTCTAGCATTTTTACAAAGTTTGTATTCTAGTATTGCTTCAATGGCTAAGAGACAATATGCAGAACACTACATTCATAAAATGGTAACATGTTACTTTTGTACCAACTACTTGATATATATGAATAACTATGTTATAGATTCAAAGTGTTCTTTTTCAGTTAATTTAATGCATGTTACATGGTAACATGCTTGATTGTATACAGATTGCAATAAGGAGGACATGATAGAAAAGCACTATTAGATTTATTCTACACAAAATAGCAAAAATACACCCCATGAACCTCTGAAAATTTTGAAATCTCATAAAAAATTTCTACAGCCTTTGTTTTCATTTTTGTAGAGGCTTGTACTTCCTGAATAGCTGATGTTGTAGTCATGACACAGTCAGGAACCACCACACAGATGGGGAGTATGTAGATCTCCGAGCCCTTACCTACTTCACATTAAAAGCATGATTTGTGTTGTGAGACAAAAAAATTTAATGTTTTTTTGCTGTGCATCATGACTCTTCATTTGGGCACAATAAAGCTGACTTTCGTTTTGCAGCCTTTGTTTCTGTAAAATTTCTTCTGTTTTACTCACAGGTAAGTTAATCATTTAGGGATTAGCTATCTAGGATCTAACCAGACATGGGTTGATTTACCATGAATTTTCATGATCTCATTCTGATTTAATACTGAAGGCATCAATATAAGAGATTACAGAAACATTCAGGTACACTCAGATTTGTCCAGTCACTATCTTAAATCTGTAATCACAAAGATTTCAGGAAAGGCAAAGTCTCCTCATGACGGAGATCACCAGAGACAGAGAAAAACTTTCCTACAAATGAAATTATTTTTCAGCCATAAAGATTCCAAAAGTATAACACCAGAACTGAGAAATGGTCAGTTGATCCTGGACCACTTGCTAATCTTTGAAGTCTGGCTTCCGGACTTTGCTGGTAGGCCTGTCTGAACCACTGCATCAGAGTCTTCTTCCTCCACCTACTTAAGTTAGAGTCCCTACCCTGTTTTTCCTTTCCAATTTATTGAAGCTGTTTTCCTGTAAATTTATGCTTTGGTCTTATTATCTGCTACTACTGAATGAGCAACAGTTGTAATATATAAATTTCAATTTGGAGTAGTTTAATATGTTCCCAGACATATTAAAGTGAGTTCTGTCACTTTGCATGGTTTGTTCCTTTACAATAGTGCTACAGATTTTTAAATTTGAATCATCTTGCTAATTCATGGGAAGTTATGTTTCCTTGAAATCAGTCTGGATGGGGTGAGAGAGATAGCTCAGTAGAATATGTGCTTGCCTTGCAAGCACAAGGTCCTGAGTTCAATCGCGGGTACTGAAAAAAAAAAAGAAAGAAAAAGAAAAAGAAATCAGTCTAAAATCAATTTAACAGCTTAATCACATGAAGTATGCTTTATTTTACTTTTAAGTAATTGATATTATATTGAACCATCTTTCTATTAAGATTAAAAATGTAAACTAATGATAGAATCATGTAATACAGCAGCCATTGTTGAATTCCTATTACTTTGTTTAGTAAAATCTTTTTTTCCTTTTGGTGGGACTGAGGCTCAGACTCATGACCTTGCACTTGCCAGACAGGCATTTGTGCGAGTGAGCTATCTCCCCAGCCCCTGTTTAGTAAAATCTTGCATCAATTCTAATAGCTTTTTCTATCACTGTTTGGTATTCTTTAAAACTAAAAATGTAAATTAAAATATACCCAAGCATAAAATGATGAATGTAAAGCATAATTATTGAGACCCTTTAAATTTTTCCATAATGTGCATTCATGGAGTGAGTTTAAAAAATTCAGATTGTATCCCATAAAAATAAACAAAAAACTTTTAATTCCTGCCATTGTTATTCATTGCTTGCTTCAGCAGCACAAATGCTAGCATTGTTATATATATCAGCACACAAATTTGCTTAGCAGAATTGAATAAATCAATAAGCAAAGTAAATTATTTAATTTACAAAATATACGAAGAAATATGGAAAAAAATGCTTCATTGCATTTTCAGAAATCCTTTTCAGAGTATGCCTTCAATAAATTTCTGTAATCATAAGCCATTTTCATTTTTCTATAATGTATAAACTTTTAGTTTTATTCTCTAGTATCACATGGACAGAAGTTATAAATAGAAGAAGTTAATTAAAATAGGTCCAGGAATAATCTTTGCTACTTTCCTAAATAAGAGAAAGCAAAATAAGTGATTTCTCTGAGTTTGATTCCTATTGGAATATACCAAGGTGAAAGAATAGGGAATTATTCCAACATAGGGGAGGGGAGTTACACAAGAATATTGACAGCTGCTCCTTACCCAACATTTTGCCCAGCAGTTCTTCACTCCTTTGATTTGGTAAAATTAGTTAAGATAGTGGGTGATAATGGATGGACAGAGTTGATGCATATTGGAAACAGAAAGAGAAGGCTTTGTTGACAGAAGGGAGCATATTTCTTCTTATTGGACTTTATTTGTAAGAAAGAAAACTCATGGGCTTAATGAGAGCAGGATTAGGAGTTTGGGAGCCTTCCGATGGAGAAAGGAAAAAGATGGATTTTTACTGCCATTCATGTGATATTGTAACAAAAAGAAGGTTTTAAGTTGTGCCGATGGTTAAAAATATGAATGTCCATAGCTGCTTCTTTGGAATTAAACTTGTAGATATTAAAAGGCTTTCCAATTGGTTTTAGTGTCTTGCTCTTTTTAAAGTGCTAAATTTGGGTCGTTCATATGAAAATGGATGCAACTTGAGACCACAGTGCAAAGTGAAATAAGACACAGAAGGTCAAATATCACATGGTTTCTCTTATATAAGAATGCCAAAGTATAAATAATTCAGGAGCTAGATTAAAAATAGATTACAGAAAATAACAAGATGGATTTTCTGGAGATGGGAAGAAATGTGATGATAGGGAAGAGAGAAAGAAGGGGAAGGAAAAGGAAGTGGGGCAGGAAAGATAGCTCAGTAGAATAAGCACTTACCTGGCAAGCATAGGTCCTGAATTCAATCCTCGGTACTGAAAAAAAAAAAGCTCTTTCTTATTTAAAAATTCAATACAGTACTCAATAAATATTTGTGCAGATAAAATGGCTTTGGTCAAAGTTTGGGTTAGTGTTCACCATACTAACGGGAGTTTCCTTATTTCATTGGCATTAATGTAGATAAGAAAATGTTTGAATTTTATAAAACATTTAATGTGTAGAGTACAAAAGATACCCTTGAGACTATAGATGAGGTAAAAACATTAAAACTGAATGGTACACAGTAATTTTAAAGTATTTTCTGTACTCTTCAACCATGAAAGCATTTCTTTTATTCATTTTCTTATTTAGTACATTTATGCCATCTTCTGGCAATTTTCCCTCAGGCTGGGAATATTCAATTTAATATGTGTGATATAATTTGAAATTTCTATATTTGGGATCACCAGATGACATTCCTTTCATTGAAAACTTGAAAAAAAAAAGACCAAAATGGTGACTCCTCTTAGTAAATGAAAAGTGAATGATTTTATCAAATCACTGTTATTTTAGCCTGTTTGTCCCAGTATAACTTAAATGCTAGGTATTTAGAAAACCTGTAAAAATTGAACATTTGAAAAATGTTCATTGTTTATATACAGTTGGAGCAACCAAAGTTATATTTCCCAAAGTGGTGTTGAAAATAAAATTTAGAAAACCAAAAGTCTTTATTCCCCCAAAATTCATGTTGAAACACTCACCCCCAAAGTTAGGGATACTGAACATGTTTCCTTTGGAAGGTAATTAGATGAGTGCCCTTGTAGGAAGAGACTTGTGAACTTACTTTCTCTATCTCTCTTCTCATGTGAAGAAACAAAAAGTCAGTTGTGAGCCAACATGGAGGCAGGTGGGTACCAGAACCCAACCATCCTAATCTCATTCTTTCAAACTTACAGAATGGTGAGAAACAAATTTCTCCCAGGTAAGCCACATAATTTCCTGTATTTATTTTCTCTAACAGGCTGAATTAAGACCATATCGTCTAATACAGGTAAGAACGTAGCTTTTGACCTATGATTCATCTCTTGAATACAAAACACATGCACAAACTTCCTAAGTAGTGCTTCACATGAATGTCTGTCCCTAGCAGCCTTGTTCATAAAGGAAAAAGAGGGGAGCCAAACAAAATAGCCTTTCACAAGAAAGTAGAAAAAATAATAGTTCATTCTAGGAATATTTTACAACAGAAATAAATGAATAACAGCTGCCTGTATCAGCGTGGCCAAAGTTCATAAAAGAGTCACACAAAAAGTCCTGCTGTGGGATTACATTCACATAACACTAAATGAGGGAAAGATAAACAGCTATTGGACTAAAAATGTAAAGTAAAATCCAGCAAATAATTAAATATTTTTGGAGCATGAGTACATCTAGAGGGACAGAGAGAAAGGAATCCAGTGTGGTGCTGGTTATATATTTTTTCCATATTGGGGAATTGTTACATGAGTGCTCAGTTAATTATCATTGTTTATGTGTATACAGGCCCTTGGAAAATATATTGCATTTCATTTAAAAGAAACTGTAATTGTCAAGTGAAATAGATTTAGTATTGGAAATTTGTTCAGAGCCTGAAGACGACAGATGAGGAGTTCCTTTCCTAGAATGGTGGAACGCATGTGCAATATTGATGGTGTAAGTATAACACTCTCAGAGGACCTACCTACAGTATTGTGCTATAGTGCTCACCCACACATCTGTGCTCAACAGTGATTTCACAGTTAGATGACTATGTAAGTGGATCAATAGTAACTTTATTAAAGGCATTCAAAGAACTGAGAAGATAGCTCAGCAGCACAAGTACCTGCCTGGCAAGCTCAAGGTCCTGACTTTGGTCTCCAGCACTAAAATAAATAAATAAAAAAAATTTTGAAAAATCGTCAACAAATGTAGGGCTAGCAACATAGCTCAGCCCTACCTAGGCAAGTGCAGGAACTGAGGTTTGGTCACCCATACCATATGATGCACAGGCCCCACCCCCAGGTGCACTGAGGAGGCCACCAAGTCCTGGTGTAGTGGCATACGCCTGTAATTTCAGCTCTGGGGAAGCTGACAACAGAAAGATCACTATGAGTCTCAGCTGCATAGTAAGACCCTGTGACAAATACATTTTAAAAAAGAAGGACAGTAAAGACTTTCAACTGAAATATCTTCCACCACTTTCCAGGCCATGGGAAAATCTTTGATAGCTCCCTGTTGAACAGATGCAAAGCTGGAGACATTTTGTAAAGACCCATGTTAGCTCTTGATACTTGTCATAATTTTTCTGAACTCTCCCTCTATTCTGTACAGCGAGATTTCTCAATAATCTCTTTTCTGTTGCCATATATCAGGATTTTTTTGTTGTTCTGGCACCTTAAATTTGAAAATGTGCTTACAATGTTTGCCTGGCATCTCCCCAGGATAAATTCCTTTGCAGTTCATATTTTATATGCATTCTCCTTACTGCCTAATCAAAAGCAATGTTTTGGACGAATAACAGAACTTTTTCATCCTGCCTTTTCCTGAGGGAACAAGGAGCATGGGCAACGTTATTATCCTGGATCTCTTATGTATTTACATGATTTTTATAATGCAGTGAATAAATACAGGTGCAGCTGAGTACAAATATTAGTCTTATTGCTGGAGTCAAAAAGTTAAAATAAATGTTAAATCTTTAAATATTTTTTCCTAGCAAATGTATCTGTATTAGTTAAATTAAAAACTAGAAATAAACTTAAATGTCCACAGCATAATACATTTAATAAAAATCATAGCTTCCTCTTTTTTTTTTTTTTTTTTTTTTTGTGGGACTGGCGTTCAAACTCACGACCTTGCACTTGCCAGGTAGGCACTTGTGCCACAGAGCTATCTCTCCGGCCCCTAGCTTCATTAATTTGCAGAGATCAAATCATTTTTCCTTGTTAGAAAGGTAACTAGATCATTTCATATTCCGTCTAATAGTAGTTCAAAAATTGAGCTTAATATGCATCTTTTTAAACAGCTTAATATGTAAATAAGATGTCATTTCACTCTTGTTTTCTCAAATTTTCTGCTTAAAATATCATATACTTTATTTGGCAATATGTCCATTGTTAAAGAAAAACAGTGTTTAAAGGTCCAAGGAAATCATTTCACCCAATAGCTATCTATCCAGAAAGCTAGAAAATTCAGTTCTAATACCATGGTGTTCCCTCCATGTGAATGCACAACTGGACTCTTGTTTTCTGATTTCTAATGGTTGCTTACTCTTTACTGATGTGAAGTTTTTATTGTCTTGTAGCTTAATAGCTTCATCTAGGACACCAATGTGTGTGTGTGTGTGTGTGTGTGTGTGTGTGTGTGTGTGTGTGTGTGTGTGTGTTTAACCTCGATGCATGTAAAATGAGACCCCTTCAGAATTTGGACATCCATTGACAGATTTTATGATGTAAGACAAAGATATTTCCCTTGAATGAGGGTTCACAGATAAAAGTCCCCCTTTCTGTTTTATGAATAAATGATAATCTACCTTAAAAGATAACATGGAGCAATTTTATTTTAAACCATTTATTTATTTAGTTACTTATTTATTTGGTACACCATCTTGCTAGACAGTTCAGGCTCATAGCATTCGGCCTTTCTCAGCCTCTCCAGCACTGGGATTGCAGGCATGTGTCACCACGCTTGATTTCAGTCCCCAGCTTGCTGCAGGGCCAGCAGAGCGTATGGTACCAGGGATCAAACCTGGGTTCTTCTGCTTGCCAGGTAGGCATTTACATTGGCAAGCTATCTCCCTGGCCCTAGAGTAATTTTAGATGCCTGCAAAATTAAGCAAGAAGTTTCTTAAGTTCCATGTTCCTCCTGCCTCCACAGGTACACAATTGCCTGTATTATTCACAACCTCCAACAGAACACTACATTCCTATAACTGATGAACTGGCCCTAATAGATCCTCTCCCAAAAAGCCATTTACATGGCATTCACTTTTATTATTGTACACTCTATGGATTTTGTATCATCATTATAGTATCACAAAAAGAGCTTAAATATCCAAAATTTTCTGTGCTCCACCTGTTCATCCTTTCAGTCCCCTTAAAGCCCTTGAGAAACCACTGCTGTTTTCTGCCATTTTGCTTTTTGCTGAATAACATATTGTTGGGTTAATTCTAATGGTTGAATTAGTGGCTGTGCAGCCCCTGGATTTTGGTAACCAACCTGACTATAGTATAATACAAGTCCGCTGTGTGTTTGCAGAAAATCTTTTTACTGGTTTCTTAATTTAAAAATAGTATGGGGATTATAGAGCTCTAAAAAACGAAGGGAAGAAGATCAAAAATCTGACTTCAGCCTGGAAAGTTTATCCATTTAGTGAGATTCTACCAAAATAAAAAGTTCAAAAAGAGGGCTGAGGATGTAACTCAGGGTTAAGATCCTCAGTTTATATCTAACTCTCCCCCTAAAAATATTTAGATGATGTGAGAGACTATATACTTTGAAAATAGAAAAAGCAATAAAAGTGAGTAATAATTTTATGGCGATTTTCCTCGTCTCATATTCTCTTTACCCTTTTTGTTTTCTTTTAAAACATTTACTTGAGAGAAAGTATAGCAATAATTGAAATTACATTAGAAGCAGCACACATCTGAAAGACCAGAATGACAAGCATTCCAAGCATGGTCTTAGTATTACACATTGCTACAAAAATAAGTAATAATTTTAATGACAAAAAAATCATAAGTTTTTTTAAAGTCCATTGTTTTTTAAACTCTCATATAGGACTGGGGGTACATGAGTAAATACTTAAAAAAGAAAACAAACAATATAAATTTGAAAAGATATAAATAAATTTAAACAAAGAAGCATAAAATAACTGAGAATTTTTACAACTAATCTATTAATAATTAAACACAAACTTTTTAATAATTGCTGTTTTAGTTTGGCATTAATATGTAAGACTTTGTTTTAATAGAATAAAGTACTTTAGTCTATATATTTTCTTATTTTATTCTTGACTCAGAAAATTAAGTGAAAATATTAGATTTTTCTAAGTATTTTGCTTCTCTTTAAAACAAGCCTGTTTTACCCAGGCGTGGTGGTGCACGCCTGTAATCCCAGCACTTGGGAGGCTGAGACAGGAGGATCAGTGCGAGTTCGAGACCAGCCTGGGCTACAAACGTGAGCTCAAGGCCAGCCAGAATTGCATAGTGAGACCCTGCCTCAAAAAGACATAAATAAATAAATAAATAATAAATAAAACAAGCCTGTTTTGTTTCATTTTTTCTCAATATGATGCTATTTTAATTGCAGCAGCTCTATAGTATAATTTCATGTCAGAGACTGTGATGTCCCCTGAGTTGCCTTTGTTGCCCAGAATGGCCTTTGCTATTCTAGGTCTCTTTTTCCAAACAAATTTTATAAATATTTTATTGTTCTACAAGTTACACTAAATGTATTTTGATTGGACTGCTTCAAATCTGTATAGTAATTTTTGGAGTATGGTCATCTTCAATATGTTGGATGTTCCTATCCATGAACAAGGACTATATTTCCATTTTCTGATACCCTTCTTTTTTATTTAATATTTTTATTGTTTAAATTTAACAATGGTTATATTACATATTTTCATCATCAGATCAGTTTAGATTAATATATAGGTATAGAGATTGATCAAACAATTAAACATTAACACTTTTAAATCAACATTACTTTTTTCCCCCTTTCTTTTTTTTGAAAGTTGACATATTGCATATTGTCCTCACAATCGTTCTACAGATTACAGTGTGTGGGCATGACCCACCTCCCTATTGATGTTGCTTAGAAAAAAAAAGAAAAAAAAGGAAAAGAATATACTTCTCTTTGGACTAAAAGGAAGCAGATACATACACAGTCAAATGTTCTGCAATTGCAGTGGACCACCAGTAAAGATTGTAATGTTGGAGGCTATTGAATCTAAGCCTCCTAAAGCTCATCTCAGCAATCTAGCTCTACATTTCATGCATTATAATTAAGCTTTTTTTTTTTTCTGTGCTGGGCGGTCAAGGGCAAGTTGAAGCAAGACCTGTATAACAAAACATTCATTTTTTTGTATCTTCCAGGGTCAAATCCCCTCAGGATTAAGTTTGGGACCATAGACAGTACTTTGTAGAACTGTTGCTAGTGTCAGCCTTTGGGATGAGTCACGGCCATTGCTTGGCCAGTTTGCTTTCTGTGAAAGCCTGAGAGAATGTTTTTG
>PVJA010045523.1:0-15583 GCA_004027025.1 Myocastor coypus
CTCTCCTCTCCCTCCCCACCCCCTCTTTCCTCTCCCTCCCTTCCCTCCACCTCTTGACTCCCTTCCCACCCAGAAAGCTCAACCTCACTGCTTCCCCAGATCTATCTTTCATGCACCCTTAATTTATATCTTGAGTTTCTCATATAAGAGAAACACATGATATTTAAGCTTGTGTGTTTGATTTAATTTATTTAAAATTATGATCTCAAAGGGCATGCAATTTCCTACAGATAACTCCAGTTTATCTTTCTTTATGGCAGTGTAGCACTTTGTTGTGTGCGTGTATCACAGTTTTCAACCTTTCATCTGTTAAGGAACATCTAGGCCACTTCCGAGATCTAGAGGTTATGAATGGTGCTGCTATAAACATGAGTATACTCATGTCACTGTAACACAATGCCCTTAAGTCTTTGGGGATGGCATCTAGAAGGGGAATACCCAAGTTGCACGGAATTTGTACTTTTACTTTTTTAAATTTAATTTTATTTCGAAAAGTAAAAACAAAAGCCTGCTTAGTACTCAGATGGAATCCTTTCACTTCTATGTCAAAGCTCCATACTGATTTCCCTAGCAGCAGTGCTAGGCTACAGTTCCAGAAACGATCTCCAAGTGTTACCCACCCCCCCATGACCTCACCAGGATTTGTTATTATTTTTTATTGTGTATTTTTAAAACCGAGAGATTCTCATTTTCTGTGATCCAGAAAGAAATTTAAAAATTTCTATTAAATATAAGTTTTTCAGAGAGATAAACAATAAGACAGTTTAATGTCTATGTAGATATATTTGTATTCATGACATATGATAAGAAGTAATTCTCAGTTTACTTTCAAAATAATGATGTTATAAATCCCTGAAGTCATTATACACGCCACCCAAGGAATGACATTATCCAGCAATATCAGAACACATTAAAAGAATTAAAAGGCTAACACCATTTCAAATGTATTTCAAAACTCAGTGTTATTTCTCTTGGCAAAGTGTCTCGATTCAAAGTTATTTCCCCAGAAATAGGAAAGGAAAACTTTATTCTCTATTACATTCAATTCATACTAAAGAAGCTGATTAGAAAGAAGTAAGTGGGGCTGGCCAAATAGCTCAGCAGATTAAAGCACCTGTAAGCAGACGCAGGGACCGGGGTTTGATCCCTGGACCTGCCATGCCAGCCCCCCACCCTGCCACCATTGGCTAAGACTAGGATTGAGACTGGGCTTGGTGGCACGTAGCCGTAATCCAAGTACTTGGGAGACTGAACACAGGAGGATCACTACGAGTCTGATCTACATTTTGAGAACCTGTAGATCCTGTACAGGAAGGAAGGAAGGAAGGAAGAGAGAGAGAGAGAGAGAGAGAGAGAGAGAGAGAGAGAGAGAGAAAGGCCTGCAGAGCACAGTTTCCTATCCAGAGAACGTGAAATCGCCTCCATGGTGGAGCAACTGTCCTAGCCCATAGACAAATAGAAAGGCGGTGCTCTGGTGCCACACTGCGACGCATTACACGTGACACGTCACTACAGATATTGAATAGCCCCCAAAATCCACGTGCTAAAGCCTGGTCTCCATCCTGTGATACCGTAGTGTTGAGGGAGTGAACCCTTAAGAGGCGGAACTTAGTGGACGGTCCCTGGGGATGGGTCCTTGAAGGGGCTTGGGAGGCCCAATGCCCTCTCGCGCCCACTGCCTTTCGCTCCTGAGCCCCGCAGTGAGCAGCGCTGCCCGGGCACACGCCCTGGCCCTGATGGGCTGCCTCACCCTGGGCCCGAATACCATGGACTGGAGTCTCTACAATACAACCATGGTGGGGGGGGGGGGTAGTAGTCTGGATGGATCATCTCAGTTATTTGCTATGGCGGTAGAAATGGACCGAGATGCGCAGAGAGCGGCACTGACAGGACTGTCCACTCGCAGGCTCATCCCAGACATCCTGGGCTGGGAAGTGTCTGGATAAGCTTGGCTTGCACTGACTACAGGCCTCACTCTTTACGTGATGCCCGTAGCAGTGCTACTCCCTGGCCCACCTAGTTACCAGCCTGTGAATCCTCAGTGAGCAAATGGTAGCTCCAAATAGTTGTGGCAGGTGTGAAATTAGAGGAAAGAGATTTTCAAGCTCTTTGAGAACATCACATTAAAAAATAATAATAATCAATTGCCTTCTGGGGTCTGGAACCAAGGACATGGTACAAATTCAAAAGGTATACAGAAAAATTAGTTGCCACCTTGTTCTTCTGTCCTTAACTTTCACCATTGTTGTATCTGACCAGGGGTCATCTATGCTTATACAAGTACATTATCCTAGCTCTTCCTTCTAGTTTTCTGTTCATGAACCATATATGTTGGGTGTAGATCTATATCAGTATATCTAGATATAGCTCATTAAAATAGCTTTATTTTAAGTCAAATATGGATATGCGAAACCACCCAAATTAAACATATGGCTTAATTACCTAATGGTTTTTGGTCTCAATTCTCTTCCTCCTTTCATTTTCTTTTTAAAAATTATTATGGCCAGCTCAGCCTGCCCTGGGAGTAGAGCTGGTCCAGCATGTGGTGTTGGGGATTGAACCATGGTCCCTGCGGCTGCCTAAGCTTGCCTAAGCAGGTACTTTAGACTGCTGAGCCATCTCGCCGGCCCTCTCCTTTCATATTTGATGATTACATCATGCCTTCGCTGTCAGAGAATATAGTCATTTCATACTCTGCTAAATGTCAGAGACTAAGCCGGGTGTGGTGGCTCATGCCTGTAATCCCAGCATTCGGGAGGCTGAGACTGGAGGATCGGTGTGAGTTCGAGACCAGCCTGGGCTACCAAAGTGAGCTCAAGGCCAGCCTGAACTGCATAGAGAGACCCTGTCTCAAAAAGACAATAAATAAATAAATAAATAAATAAATAAATAAATAAATAAATTTCAGAGACTGTGGTCATTCCAACTCTGCTACCATTTAGTTTTAGCTCTATATGTTAGTGAAAAGTTCTTTGTACTGAGGATTAAATCCAAGGAGTGTTATGCCATACATTCAGTCCATTTTATTTTTATTTTTTGAGACAGGGTCTTGCAAAAAAAAAAAAAAAAAGTAAAAGAGAGAGAGAGAGAGAGAGAGAGAATGAATCTTGCTACATTCCAAAGGCTGTTTTCAAACTTGTAATCCTCCTGCCTCAGTTTCCCTGGTAATGGGCACTACAGGCATGGGTCAGTGTGGACACTTTGGGCCAGTAGATCTTTCATCCTTACAACCAGTCCTCTTCCTGTTTCTCTGGCGACTCTGGCCAGCCTGCAGCTTTAGCCTCAAAAGGAAGGGTTCAGTGGAAACAGTGTTCTGTGAGTTCTTGCCCATTGGAATCAATTGCTATGCTACTTATTCTTAAGGCTTAGTTTTCTGGGTTTAAAATTCCTGGTTTATATTTTCTTCCCTTGAGTGACTAAAACACATTAATCCGTTCTCTTCTCAATAAAGTGTTACTGTCAAAAGAAGGGAAGGGAATCAGGGGTATAGCTCAGAAGCTTAAGCATCTGTCTAACAAGCACAAGGTCCCAAGTTTGATTCCCGGTAAAACATACACACACACACACACACACACAGAAACAAGAGAAGGGAGGGGCTGCTGATGGATTATTTTCTTATTTTCATAAATAGTGTCCCGCGGGCTAGGGAGATAGCTCAGTAGGAGAAGCGCTTGCCTGGCAAGTGCAAAGGCCTGAGTTCAATCCCTGGCTCCACAAAAAAAAAAAAAAAAAAAAAAAAAAAAAAAAAAAAAAAAAAAAAAAAAAAAAAAAAAAAAAAAAAAAAAAAAAAAAAAAAAAAAAAAAAAAAAAAAAAAAAAAAAAAAAAAAAAAAAAAAAAAAAAAAAAAAAAAAAAAAAAAAAAAAAAAAAAAAAAGGTCTGATAAATAGTGTCCCAAATTAAATAAATAAATAAATTTTGGGCGGTACCAGGAATCAACCTCAGGACCTTGTGCTTTCTGCATTCTCAACCCCTATAATTTTTTTAGAAGAGTAACTTAAATACAAAATGCATTTGGAAGAGTTAAAAAACATGGAAAGTGTTATGGAAAGTGTTAATGTTTAATTGTTTGATCAGTCTTACATACCTATGTCTGTTGATCTATACTGATTTGATGATGAAAATATGTAATGCAACCATTGTTAAATTTTTCTTGTTTTGAAATTCTGTACTATTTGTACTTTTAACTTGTTTTTCCTATCTTTGTTGCTGCTATTTTTACCCTTTAAAATAAAAATAAAAAATAAAATAAAAACTAGTGTCCCCAGCTCCCAGGAACTAGAGAAGTAGCAAGCAGCACCGTAGCAGGCTCTCTGAGATTCAGAGTCCAGATGCTATATGATATCCCTCTGGGGAAGAGCAGGAGGGAGGGAAGTGGGCCCTGGAGACCTAGCAAGGATCAGAAGCGAGAAGTGGAGCCCAGGAAGAGAAGGGAACAAGGCAGGTGACAAGTACTGCTTGCTCTGTGGCTGGCTGCTCCCTTGGACATGCAGGGGCACAATGACTTCTGGTGATTCCAGAGGTCTCCATGAGAATCATTGGATCATTGGAATGGAGCAGGGGATGTCGTGCACTAAAGAGGCTGGTGAACGATTCCAGCTCAGTTGTAGCCTCTCAGGAGAGGGCGATTGGCTGGCTGCATTTGGAAAAAGAGCACACCGAACTCAGGACTTGAAGAAGCAGTCGTTTGCTGTATCTTGGGACTCCCAGTGCCAAGAGGAGGTGCACCCATGGCAGACCCTAGGTACCAGGAGGCAAAATCTAGCTGGCAGAGGCATCCATAATGTTGGAGGCTGAACACCTTGGGTCCTAGTCTTATAGCCAGGAAAGAGAAAGGAGAATTTCCAAGGAGCTAAAAGTGCAGGCTTGCTGGGATTCTCTGCTACATCACCATAGTTCTACTGCAGACCTACTGGGATCAACCAACACAGACTAGGTTCTGTCTGTCCCTCTTGTGTTCCAGCAGCAGCAGACACATCCTAAAGTGGACCTTATCTTTTTTCTTCCTTTCTTTGCTTTTTTTGTATGTTTCTATATTTCCTATTGTTGGTTTCATCTATTCTTGTTTATTTTCTCCCTCCTTTATTTCTATCCTGTCTTCTCTAGTTTTGCAAACCTCATGTAATCTTCTTTGGTTTCAGCCTTGTTTCTAACAGCTTTGCTTCCTCTATTTCTCCATTTTTCCCTAATTTCTTTTAAATTTTCTCCTGAAGGGGTCAAACCACCATACTGAGGGGATATTTGCTAGATACATACTATGATTTCTTCTAGATTTTGTTACATAGCTATAAATCTTTTTCATATAGTTACAGGTTACCAATCAATACATACTAGTTTGTCCATCTCTAGGCTGTACTGTTGCTATTGTTAGTTCTGATTGTACTACTTAGGCCAGGGTGACACAGTTCCTCTAACCAGTTCTTCTTTCTTCAGTGCCAAAACTAACATTGCCCAAGGGTCATAAACTATACTGTTGGCCAATACCAAAGAGCCAGGAACTAAACCAAATAAAATGCAATCTAATCCCAATAAATTGAAGAAGTAGGACTTTTTTTGTGGCCAGCTCTGCTCGCCCATGGAGTGGGGCTGTTACAGCATGTGGTGCTATGTGGTCTCAAGGCTTGCCTAAGCAGGTGCTTTAGATCACTGAGCTATCTCACTGGCCCCACAGAGGTAGGATCCTGAAATGGAACCAAAAGCTAAAATCTAGCTGCTCCTTCACAGTAAAGAAATGGAATCCATGAAATAACTCAAACAAATAGCCAAGACATTAAAAATTCTGTTGGAACTATATGCAGAAAAATCAGCCAATGTGAGGACAAAACATCAGATTTAGAAGACAGGTTTGGGGTTAGTGATCAGAAAGAAAAGACTTCTTAAACGTAGCAAGGAACCATGGTAAGCTGACCCAACGTCAGCTAGATGGTGCAAAGAATAACATAAGGTTGATCAGAATCAATGAAAAATTAGGAGATAGTACAAAAGATGTAAAAAAGCGTTTCAGAACAGTAATGGCAGGAAATTTCCCAAGCATGGAAAAAATAATTTGACAGATGATAAATAGGTTATAGACAATTCAAACTATCCATGATCAAGAGCAAAATTAGTGGGAAACGATATGGCTGAATAGAGGGGGAGCATTATTCAGAGCTACTCAGAAAAATTCAATTAAAACACAGATATTGGAAGGACAGAGAAAGATATCCACCCAGAAAGTAAGATCAGTCAGACATAAGAGACTAATAGATAAAGGAAAAACACAGAGTATTTAAGAAAATGACCAGCCAGCCCACTGGGCTGCTGGTAGATAACTGGATTGGGATGATTGCCAGCCATACATGGAATTATAAATGAAGAAAAACAAGAGGATACAGTAAATAATATGGCTAAATCAGGCCATATAGGATAGATGTGGGACATAAGGTCCCCAGCTTCTTCTGCCTCCTTCAAACAGAAGATGTCACAATCCAGCATTAACTCTTGACACAAGCTTCTCACTCCTTGACATTCAGCCTGGTTTCCTTTAATTGTATTTTTTCCTTTCCTTTTGCCTGCATCTTTTTTGTTTTCTTTTCCTCTTCTCTGTTCCTCTCATCCCATTCCTCCTGTGCACCAGAGCACTAGCTGGAGCTACCATGAACATGATTAAAGACTACAGGGTGCACGGTCAATCAAACAGCTAACCCCTCCCCTGTGACCCACAGTTAGAGAGGAGATGGTAATTAAACAGCCCTGCACCTCAGGACTGGACAGCCCCAGGTCGTCCACACATTGCCATGGGCTGGGACAGGAGCAGAAAGGCACACATAGCAACCCCGATCTCACCCAAGCAACTAAGCCAGACTACAGCAGACACAGGTGATGGTGGCCACAGAACTTGCAGAACAATGAGTGCGAAGTTAGCACCCCACCTCCAAGGGAAGTAAGAAGTGGTACTAAGCAGCCTTGGACTACACCAGCAGGAGTAGGGGACTAGACCTCATCACAGCAACCCCCCCCCACACACACACACCCTGAAACAATGACCTGAGAGAATGGAGACTGCCAGGGGAAGAGGAGCGCAGAAGGCTGAGTAAGGATGGGGAGGAGCCAAAGGTGCATGGAACTGGGAACAGCCCCATCTTTGTCTGAAAATAGCACAGCAATAGAGAGAGAGAAACAAGGAAAGCAGCAGAGTAAGAAAACAGGCCGCTAAGGGACACACGGAAAGCACTGGCTGAAAACTGTGGTTTGATCAATTTTGCATGCCTGTGTCTTCTGATTGAGCAACTATTTTGAAGATAACAATACACAATATATTAATAATTGTTAATCTCCTATTATCTTGTTCTAAAATTTTATATCATTGATTGTATTGTTTTTTCACTTCAAAATAAGTTAGCCTAGGAATATAATAGTAAAGATTCCAAAAAGCCAACACAAGAACAAAACATTAAAAATTGTGAGAGAAAAGAAACAAATCATATATAAAGAGAAGCCTACCAGAATCACAGCAGTCTTCTCAACACAAGACATGAAATCAAGGAGAACTTGAAGTATTTCAAGCCCCATGAGAAAGCAATCTCCATTGATGGAGGAATATGGTACTTCCAAGACAAAGGACACCTGACGAAATTCATGACCACCAATGGAGCATTCAAAAGTGCTTCAAGGGATATACTTGTAAGAGATAACAAAAAGTACAATTCTATGCACCTCCCAAAACTGAATACGCCTGGCATGGTAAGCAATTAAACAGCTAAAAGAAATATCATTGTTATAGTATGTGTCTAGATGTTCCCCCAAAGCCTAATGCAGTCAATGGGCAGCTTCCAGAGTTTGTGATTAATTCGTGATCCAACACTGATATTATGGTTGTGAGTGCTATATCCAAAGATAGCCTGAATGCAATGTAAGGAAGGGTGGGAGGTTTGCTCTGCCTCTGCTGCTTCTGCCACTAGCTCTTCCCTTTTTGCTCTTACCATTTTGCTATTTTTCACCACTGTAAGCTCCTGTCCTCTGCCATATGCCACTCTGCCTTGGAGCCAGCCAAGTATGGACTGAAACCTACACAATCTGTGAGCTACATAAACCTTTCACTCCTTAATTCTGGGTGTCAGGTATTTTGTCCCAACAATGACAGAAAAGTAACTGAGACAATCACCAATAAGAGGAAACTAATAGGACAAAGACAAGATAATACATATCAGTTATAGTCATCAATATAAATGATCTCAGTTTAGTAATCAAAAGAAACATACTGAAAAAATGGATCAAAAAACAAGATCCAACAATATGCTGCACTCAATAAACACACTTAACTGAAACAGAAATTCATAAGCAATAGGTCAAAGAATGAAAACTATCCTTGATATGACAGGAAAGCAGGAAAAAGCAGAGCTAACTGTTCTACCTGCAGATAATTTGGATTTCAAATGAAGACTGATGAAGAGAAAAAAAGAAGCTCATTACGTATTTATTATGGGAATAATCCAAGTGGAAGAGATAACAATCATAAATCCATCTGCAGCAAATCCCAGTAAATACAGTAAATACAACTGTGTAAAGCAAATATTAATGGACATGAAAAATGAGATAGCATCAATATGATTATTTAGGGGAGATCTAAATATACCATTGTCATAAATAGATCAACTAGACAAAAAAATGAACTATTAGAAGTGAACCAAACTTTCGAACAAATGTACCTATTAGATGCCTGCAGAATGTTTCACATCACAACGTCAGATTACAAATCCCGCTAGGCTGCACATAAGACTCTCTTCAAAATAAAGATATACATAGAACATGATTAAGTAGATGCCAAAGGAGTGAAATTATCCCAGGCACAACATCATACCATGGTACAATGAAATTGGAAATCAGTGGCAAAAAAAAAAAAAAAAAAAAAAAAAAAAAAAAAAAAAAAAAAAAAAAAAAAAAAAAAAAAAAAAAAACCCACAAAAACTCCATAAACACACGAAAATTAAACGACACCCTCTTTAACAAGCTAGGGATCACATAAAATTTTAAAAGAAATAGTCAGTTTCTATAATTAGACTGATACTGGCAATACAGCATACCAAAACTTATTGAACACCATGAAAGTAGTCCTACGAGGCAAATTTATAGTGGCGAATTCCCACATCAGAAACAGAGCTGGCTCAAATAAACAGCGTAATGTTAAACCTCTACCTTCTAAAAGCAAAGAACAATTCAACCCAAAACTCATGCAAGGAAGAAAATTACAAGGGTCAGAGCAGAAATTAATGCAATTGAGACTAAGAAAACAACACAGTGAAAGAATTAAGGAGTTGGTTCTTAGAAAGATTAAATAGAAATGGCAAACCCTTAGTGTTCCTTATCGGAAAAGATTCAGATCTATGCAATTTGGAATGAAAAAGGTAAAATCATAATAGATCCCAAAGAAATCCACACACTCTCGGTTTCCACAGTGAGAGCCTGGTTTTTGTTTGGTTTTATTTTATTCCGTTTGTATTTTTAAGGAAGGGTCTACAGTGTATCACTAATAGATTGGACTCATAGTGATCCACTGCTTACAGCCTCTGAAGAACTGGAATTACAGGCACACACCATCACACCTAGTCTCAGTTGCCATCTCAGCTCCCCCTGAGGGTGATGCTGGCATGGCAGGCCGAGGGATCAAACCCCTGAGAACCTGTATTAATAAGATGGAAGACATAGAAAACTGAACAGTTTCCTAGAGATGTATCAATTACCAAAGAAAAATCAAGATGATATAGAATTTCAAAGTACCCCAATATTCGTAATAAAATTGAAGATAGAATTGAAAACGTACTCAGGTGAACTGAGTCAGCATGGCCCTGTGTGTGAGAGGCCCACCTGAGGATCACTGTCAACAGCTTACAGAAGGAGAACCGGAGGGGGAGATGGCAAGCTGTTGATTCTCTAGGAGAAGCTGATCACACTGGCTCACATGTCCTGGTATGAGCTCAGCGATTCTAATCATCAGAGGAGCTCAGGCCCTTGCTGTCCCTGAGGATGGCTATGGTTCTTTTCAGGGAAAGTCTGGTCCTTACCACAAGCATCACTGCCTGGCTCCAGTCTGGTTGTTTCTGCATCCACAACCCTACTTCACAGACCAACACCTCTCTTTTTATGTCCCCACCATGCTGCTTTACAACTGCAATTTATACATCCATAACTAAAATCCGGGGTTCTGAAGCCTCCTGCTGTGCCCTTACTGCTTTAGATTGCTCTGGCTATCTTGGCTCCCTTCTGGTTGCCTAAAAACTGTAGGATTTTTTTTCTAAAATGCTGTTAATATTTTGATTGGGGCTGCACTAAATTTATAGGGCTATTTTGACAGTGTTGGTTCTGCTGACCCAGGAACAGGAGAAATCTTCCTATTTTCTCATGTCCTCTTCTATCTCCTCTCAGAGTACCATTGTTTTCATTAGAGAGGTCTCTCACTTCTTTACTTAGGTTGATTCCTAGGTACTGAGGTTTCCTTGGAAACTTTATTTTGAATGGATTTCATTTTCCTGATTTCTGTCCCCAAAGGAAACCTCCAGAATGTGGCCTTTACCTGTGCACTTCTATCAGCCTTCCTGTCCCCCACCTGTAAGAGATCAGCTTATGGCACTCTAAGGTTTCTCCACCCAGCACCTCCACATTTCTAGGCTCTCCGCATGAAGCAGTTCCAGTGCCTTATGAGCCACATGGTCAGCTGTAGCCATGGCAATGACCCCACTTTTTCTGGTGCAAAACCTGTCTTAGTCATTTTCTTCATGACTGGAACAAGAAAATCCAGCTCTCACAACATAAATGAGGAGAAGGTTCTTTGGGCTTATAGCTGTAGACCCTGCTCAGCCAAGGCAGAAAATGTTGTGGCAGTGGGGCGTGGCAGAGGAAAGCTGCTTAGGTAGTGGTGGGCAGGAGACAGGGAGAAAAGGGAGAGTCTAGGGAGAGAAAGGCACCTTGCTAGGTCACTCACCCAGGTGCGGGCCCCTGGCAGACCCCACTTCCTGACAACACAGTCAGCAAGGGACTAATCACTGGTGAGAATAGGGCTTCCTTGATCCAATCAGTCAACTCTTCTCAAAGTACCTCGCAGTGATTTCCCCTTGATCCTGTGGCTCTTTGCTCTCCGTGGCACCCAGAACCACTCAAAATTTTTCAGCCCTTCATACCGAGATACCAGGCAGTCTTAAGGCTGTTGCTGACTGGTATATGATGCAGTTAGTGGGGACAATTTGTCACCTAGCTTTGTTATAAATATTGTTCTTGGGTATTGGACTTTGCTATCTAGCTTCTGTACATTTGAACAAGGTTTAGAGAAAATTGAAAGAGTGTGCCTCTTGTGTAGGATCTGCTGCACTCTGTATGACAGGTACCATGTTTATTTAACCAGTCCTCCATTCATATGATACATTTTACTACCACAACAAGCAGACCCTGTACACAAGTGCCTAGGTGCAGGGACCTATGGGGTAAGTTTCCAGAGGTGGCATAGTCAAATCAAAGAAATGAACACAACAGGTGTTTACAAACATCTGTGGATTAGAATTAGAAAATACATTGCCAAGAGGACTAAAAGTTGCTGTGGTTCTCAGAAAAACGCCTAAGGAGAACAAGGCCCTAAAACTGACTAGCACATATGATTCTGTGGCTCCTTAAGTAGAGAAGAAAGGAAAAAGACATTGATTCATCCTTCCAGGTGGCAACCATGCATCAGCCTGCTGCGTGCCACACTGGGCTGGGAGCTGTGGAGGCAGCTGAGGCCTGCCCTGGAAGGGCCACAAGGGCAAGGCAAGACGCCTTTGCTGTTTGAACAGAACTTTGAGAGTGAAGTGATTTTTCTCCTTTGTACTCAAAGCTTAGAACATGGTGTGAAATACGCTATCCAGTGCTCATCTAGACTTGCAAAACTTCAAGGGAAAGCCCAGTGCAGAGAGGGAGGGAGAAAAGCTCTCTGGTCTGAATACTTTGGTCACGTGATCTGCTCAGAGTTAATCTACAACTGCCTTTTTAGAAAATACCCCCAAAAGGCAGGAAATATAGTTTAGTGGTGGAGAACCTGCCTGGGAGGTGCAAGACATGAGGTGCAATTCCCAGAACCACAGAAAAAAGCATCCAGTGATTTCTGTAGGTGGCTGAGCCTGCTTCAGGGAAACTGCAATGCTCAGGTTTCTGGTGGCCGTGGAGCACCCACCCAGTAACTTGTAAATCCATCGGCCAAAGCCCGAAACATAAAACATCATGGGCTTTGTTTCCGCTTCATCTGAGCTCATTCTAGCTCCCAGAAAATCAGCCTCTACACTACTACTGGTCATGTATCAGTGGTGATGGCCACAAACGTGGAGCAGGCTCCTGCTTGGTCCAGAGCAGAGAGCTCCATGACCCTCTTTCACAGGTTGCTCTTGCAATATTTCTCCACATGGAGCCCTGGGTAAACTCTACAGATGGATACATGAAGTCTTAATCCATTTTGTTTTGTTGAAACTGAGGGCTAAAGACTGAGTGGTTTATTTTAAAATTAAATATATGTTTCTCACAGTTCTGGAGCCCAGGAAACTCAGTACCACTGCATCATCATGAGCAGGAAAGAGGTCCTGCGAGGCTCACACATGACTTGGGGCCATCACACAGCAAGAGAACTTTCAAGCCCAGGTCTCTCTCCTTATAAAGGCACTAATGCCATCACAGGGACCCCACCCTCATGACCTGGAGCCCAAACTACCTCTCTGAGGCCCACCTCTAAATACCATTAACTTATGATTGGAAAGTAAATTTCCAGCACATGAACTCTTGAGGGACACATTCAAACCACAGCAGCACCCAGGTTGAGCCCTGTTTTCCATTCCTCCACACTGACGTCTCAGGCTCTTTCTCATTCCTCCACGATGCATGAGTCCCCAAGCCTCTGACTACTGCACTGAGCCTTCGCTCACCCCTCTGTGCCCTACTCTTCCTGATCACCCTTGTAAATTCTGAGGCCACATTAGCCTGTCATCTCAGGGAAGCCATGATTCATATGGGCTATTCTCAAACTGATCTGATCCCCAGAACACGCAGTCCAGGTCCACTTAAAAATTCAGTTCAAAATTGTTCAGGTTCTTTATCACTTCTGTTTCCTTAGAACCATAGAGGGGAGGGATCCAGCGCTCCTCAAGATGTTTCTCAGCCCTACTGTTCTGCTTCCTGCTCCTTCCACCTCCTAGGGCTTCTCCTGCCCTTGCCCTTCCCAACGCCCCCACCCTTCACTCCTGGCTCTGAAGTTCTTCTTGCTCTGCACTGCTCCCTCATTTGGCTTGGGCCTCACAAAAGGCCTGGCTCAGCCTAGAAATGGCCCAAACCCTCCCTGGAGAGCTGGGGTAGAAGAAGCCTCGTCTCATTATCAGACAGAAGAAGTTATTTTAAAACTCATTTTCTTAAACTATTTTCTTTTGTGACAACAAAATACCAGAACCTTGGTGCTTAAAAAGAAGTGATTTCTCTAGCTCAGAGTTGTGGAGGTTCGAGGATTGCAATGCCAGCACTGCCTTGGCTCTGGGAAGGACCTATGGTGCCATGGTGGGAGCAAGTGCAAGAGGGAGCAATGACAGAGTGGGACAGGAAGATGGCGAGTGGGTGAGGACAGTCTTGCTCTCTTTATAACAGCTTGGAGATCCACATATCCATCCCTTGCGAGGTCAGGTCCCTAGTGATGTAATTGCTTTTCATGAGCTCCACCTCTTAAAAGCTTTGTCACTCCTAACATTGCCACACTGGGGACGACACACCCAATGTGTGACTTCTGGGGAGACACCCTTCAAGCAATACCCAAACCATAGCATGCAAACCACTTTTTAAAACTTTGTCAAAGAAAATACTTGGTTAATGTAATCCTTCCTGCTTAACAAAGATTTCCCCACAATTCCTGGTGACTAATGGGTGATCCTCATTCCTGGGCCAGAAAGCAGAACCCTCCCAGAGTGCCCTCTGCCTGTGTCTCCATCTTATCCCCTCCCCAAACTCTTCCCAGAGCACACCACGAACACCCTGCATGCTGCGGCCTGTCTGTCTCCTGGGCTCCAGCCATAGTATACTCAAGCCATGTCCCGGAGCTTTGACCTTGAATGCTTAATGAGTGCATGGAGACACGAATCCGGTACTCTGTGCGCTTTCCTGAGCACAGAATCTCTTCACTCAGGAACACTCCTTGAACAACCACCTTGGGTGTTCTTAGCATATTTTAAATTGCTTGGGCTGGGGACACAGCTCAGAGATCTATGCACCTGCCTGGAAAGCACAGCAACCTGGGTTTAATTCCTGGTACCACATGCTGTGAGAACCGCTGAAACCAGGCGCAGTGGTGCACACCTGTAACCTCAGCACTGGGGAGGCTGAGACAGGAGGATCACCATGAGTCTGAGTTGCATAGCAAGCACCTATAACAGATAGATAGATAGATAGATAGATAGATAGATAGATAGATAGATATTTAAATTCCCTGTCACCTCCGAAGGTTTCACCCACCCTGGCCACACCTGTGCTCTTCAAGTTTTTTTTTTTTTTTTTTATAGATTTAATTTTATTTTAAAGAGTAAAAATAGTGGAAACAAAGATACAAAAAACAGTAACAAGTAAGAATACATATAGTACAGAATTTCAAACCAAGAACTATTTAACAATGGTTGTATTACATATTTTCATCATCAAATCAGTTTAGATCAACAGACGTAGGTATGTAAGACTCATCAAACAATTAAACATTAACATTTTCAATAAACCTTAAATTTTTTTTCATTTTCTTTTTTTCTTTTTTTTAAATTTTTTTATTGTTTAAATTTAACAATGGTTATATTACATATTTTCATCATCAGATCAGTTTAGATTAATACATATAGGTATATAAGATTGATCAAACAATTAAACATTAACCTTTCTAAATCCACAGTACTTTTTTTTTTCTTTTCTCCCTTCTTTTCTTTGAAAGTTGACATACTGCATATTGTCCTCACAATCATTCTATAGAGTGCAGTGTGTGGGCATGACCCACCTCCCTATTGATGTTGCATAGAAAAAAGAAAGAAAGAAAAAAAAAAGGAAAGAATATACTTCTCTTTGGACTAAGAGGAAGCAGATACATACACAGTCAAAGGTATTGCAATTGCAGTGTGCCACCAGTGAAGCTTGTGATGTTGGACGCTATTGAATCTAAGCCTCCTAAAGCTCATCTCACCAATCTAGCTCTGCGTTCCATGCATTGTAATTAAGGATTTTTTTTTTTCTTGCTGGGTGGTCAAGGGCAAGTCGAAGCAAGACCTGTATAACTAAACATTCATTTTTTTTTTTTTTTTGTATCTTCCAGGGTCAAATCCCCACAGGATTAAATTTGAGACCATAGACAGTACTTTGTAGAACTGTTGTTAGTGTTAGCGTTCGGGACGAGTCACGGCCATTGCTTGGCCATTTTGCTTTCTGTGAAAGCCTGAGAGAATGTTTTTCTCTGGGTGACTCTCCTTAGACGCACTGCAGTTCATTCATCCCTTTCCTCTGAGGTCCCATAATCTCCTTGACCAGGAAATTTGGGACACCTCTGAGTTATAGGATATTACAGCACAGGTTCTCTTATATCCT
>PVJA010045524.1:0-15588 GCA_004027025.1 Myocastor coypus
TCAAAAAAAAAAAAAAAGAAAAGAAAAAATATCTAAAAGTCTTTATTCCTTCCAAAATTTTCTGGTATCTTTGCTTTTTTTTTTGTCTTTTTGAGACAGGGTCTTGCTATGCAGTTAAGGCTGGCCTTGAGCTCACTTTTGTAGCCCAGGCTGGTCTCGAACTCGCACCAATCCTCCTGCCTCAGCCTCCCAAGTGCTGGGATTACAGGCGTGAGCCACCACGCCCGGCTATCTTTGCTTATTGACAAATAACAAACTCTGGCTACTTGTAATTTTAAATTTCTTTTAAAAATTATAAAAGTTACTATAGGTCAGTCTGGCCAGAAGTATATAGATGAATGCGTTCATGATTTTGTAAAGATAGCTGTTTGTGTGCACTGTATATTTGTCAATGTGTGTGCCATTCTGTACACAGCTATTCCTTTTTTCTTCTTCCTTTTTGGTTATTTCTTCATACTACAATTTGAAGCATTAGACTTAAAAGCATGCTTTTTCCTAAGTTACCTGCTGATCTAAGTCATTCTTTTTTTCTTTTTTTACCAGTTGATCTAAGTCAAATCGAAATTGTTTATACATAGTTTATCAAAAAAGTTTAAATTAAGCACAAATTCCTTAAAGTAGGGAGAAATCATTCAGAGAGGAGTCCTATTGATGAATGAGAGGTGTGGTCAACCTTTAGTTCATTAATGAGGAGCTCCCAATAATCTCTGTGGTCTCTTAGGAGACACCCTGGAGGGCTGGCCTGACAGCTCAGCAGACTAAGGCACCTGCTTAGGCAGTGTGCAGTGGCCAGGGTTTGATCCCTGGGCCTGCTGCCCTGACGCTGCCCCCATGGCACGCTGAGACAGAGATTGAGACTGGGTGTGGTAGCACACACCTATAATCCCAGTATTTGGGAGGGTGAAAACAGGAGAATCACTGTGGGTGCAATCTACACAGTGAGACCTTGGAGACCTGGAGATTCTGTCCTAAATACAGACAAAAAAAAAAAAAAAAAAAAAAGACACCCTCAATAAATTGGTCATTGGTTTAAAGGTAAAAGTCTTTTTTTTTTTTAATTTTTTTTTTGGTGGGACCAGGGTTCAAACTCACGACCTTGCACTTGCCAGGCAGGCACTTGTGCCACGGAGCTATCTCCCTGGCCCCTTAAAGGTAAAAGTCTTGGGCCCAGCAGGATGGCTCAGTGGTCTAAAGCGCCTGCTTAGGAAAGCTTCGGCGGCTACAGGGACTGCGGTTTGATTCCCGGCGCCACATGCTGCGCCAGCCCTGCCCTGAGGGCAGGCTGAGCGGGCCATAAACATAAATACACAAACAAAAGTTCTGAAACAAGAAAATAAATAAATTTTTTTTTAAAAAAAAGGTAAAAGTCTTTTGAAAAAAATTATAATTGGGTTTTCTCTTTTAAAACTTTTTGGTATTCAACTAAATTAAGAAACAAGTTTGCCTATGAGTATGGTAACTCATTATTGTTAATCTCATGGTGTCCTAAGTGTATCCATGATTCTAAGTGTACAGGTCTTCTAAAATGTTAAAGATTGCTTATTGTGATAAGACTTTCTTTTAAATTCCTAGCCAAAAAACAAAAAAAGTGGGGTTGGGGAAGAAAAAGAAAAAGTCTTGTGATGTAAGGCTTTAAGGATAATTAGGTGAAAAATTCTTATGTATTAGACAGAGCACACTGGTTACAAGGGTTGTGCTATGTCAAAACGAAATGTAAAGCCAGGCATGGTGGCTCACGCCTATAAACCCAGCACTCGGGAGGCTGAGGCAGGAGGATTGGTGCAAGTTCAAGACCAGCCTGGGCTACAAAAGTGAGCTCAAGGCCAGCCTGAACTGCATAGCGAGACCCTGTCTCAAAAAGACAAAAAAAAACCGAAATGTAAGCATGTCACAAAATGCCATGGGATTGGCCTACCACAATGCTGTATATGGTTTGATTTCTAAATTTCTTTATAAAAATGTGTAGTTGCATTTTTTCTGTAGGAACTTAAGTATTAGAATATCCATGGCTGTTGGAAAAATAACAGTTCCATTTTATGTCTAAGGTGTTTGATTTTCAAATAGATCGTAATATTAAGCTTACCTGCCTAATGTCATTAAGCTTCTCTTCTTTTTTTTTTTTTTTTTTGGTCTTTTTTTTGAGACAGGGTCTCGCTATGCAGTTCAGGCTGGCCTTGAGCTCACTTTGGTAGCCCAGGCTGGTCTCGAACTCGCACCAATCCTCCTGCCTCAGCCTCCCGAGTGCTGGGATTACAGGCGTGAGCCACCACGCCCGGCTTAAGCTTCTCTTCTGAATGTTGAACAACTAAAGTTTTTAGACCAAAAATTAGGGAGCTAGGGGCCTGGCGGGATGGCTCAGTGGTCTAAAGCGGCTGCTTGGGAAAGCTTGGGCGGCTTCAGGGACCACAGTTTGATCCCCAGCACCACATGCTGTGCCAGACCTGCCCTCGGGGCGGGGTGAGCCAGCTATAAAAATGAGTGAATAAACAACTAAAGGTTCTGAAACAAGAAAAAAATAAATAAAATAAAAAATTCTAAAAAAAAAAAATTAGCCGGGTGTGGTGGCACACGCCTGTAATCCCAGCACTCGGGAGGCTGAGGCAGGAGGATTGGTGCGAGTTCAAGACCAGCCTGGGCTACAAAAGTGAGCTCAAGGCCAGCCTGAACTGCATAGCGAGACCTTGTCTCAAAAAGACAAAAAATAAATAAATAAATAGATAAATAAATTAGAGCTAGATGGACTAAAAGGATAGCCAATATTTTGGTATGCCTTCAAGGTCAGGACTCAGGACATAAGAGAATCTCTGCTTTTTTTTTTTTTTTTTTTTTTTTTTTTTTTTTTTTTTTTTTTTTTTTTTTTGTGGGACCAGAGTTTGAACTCACAACCTTGCACTTGCCAGGCAGGCACTTGTGCCACAGAGCTATCTGCCCCACCCCCTGAGAACCTCTGCTGTGACATCCTGTAACTCAGTGGTGTCCCCAGTTTTCTGATCAAGGAGATTATGGGGCCATAGAGAAAGGGGATTGATGATGTACAGTGGGCCTAAGGAGAGTCACCTAGAGAGAAAATATTCTCTCAGGCTTTCACAGAGAGCAAATTAGTCAAGCAGTGATTGTAGCTCATCCAGATGGCTGACACTGACAGAAGATCTACAAGGTGCTGTGCATGGTTCCAGGGTATACCCTGAGAAGATTTCACTGATCTTGTCAGACAGCAAGTTGCATTTTTAGTTATATAGGCCTTGCTTTAACTTGGTGTTAACCGCCCAGCAGAAAACCATGAGGTATAAAAAGTAAAGCCATATTAATATGCTGAGCTGCAAAAGGTTCAAGTCAACAACTTCTGACATTGCCAGTTGTGCTGATAACTCTTTACTATTATGGACTATTGGACTATATTGGGTTATTTTGCTGAATTCAAGCACCTGCAATATTTGGTCTGGCATCAAATACAGCTTCTCTAACTGCAATGGAGCACCCATCTCTGACAAAACAACACAAAACATGGGCACATGTTGGGAGCTGCAGGAAGCTAGCAAAGGGATCAAGCGTGTGTAGACAGGACCAGACCTCAGTGTCTAAAGCAAAAAAATTGTGTCCCTCCTGAGATAAACATCCTGTTTGGTTAAGGTCAGCTGTTAAGTCTCTAGGCAACCTTGTGCCGTGTTACAAGCTTTGTAAAAGTGTAAGTGAGCAGTGTTTTTGTGGAAGGCGTTCATCTTGCCCATCAGGCAGACCCGTGACCGCCTGGCCCAGCTTTTGCCTTCTTTATCTTTCTCATTCCTGCTTCTGGGGACAGGTGCACTGGTGCCCTCGAGCCTTCGTACTCCAGGAGACTGAGGCAGGAGGTTCGTAGGAGCCAACCTGGGCAACCTAACAGACCTTATCTCAAAAAATGAAGGGCTGGAGATGTTCAGCATGAAGGCCCTCAAGTCTATCCTGCATCTGAGGAAGGCAAAATCAAAAGGCTGGCTGATCTGAAAAAGACAGGGAGAAAGCTGGGGCAGGGTGGGGTGCTCTCAGCCTCTGCCTCCAGCCTTGCTGCCTGTTGCCCATTACCCGTCAACAGCCAGTGACAGGAAGTCCCCTGCCTTCCCAAAATACGGATGCCGCCACCTCCCTGGCCATGGCACAGGTGGCTGAGAAGCCAGGACCCCCTGGTCTTCCCTGGCTGCCTCACATTGAATAAACTTGAAAGCCCCCAGAAGCAGACCCATCTAAAGCAGACACCAGTGCCAAGACCACACAGGTCTCGGAATTAGCCAACAGTGATTCTCAAGCAGCCATGAAGTGCCGTCGTGGACAGTGATGAACACAGTTGATAATGAAGTAGGAAGTTGGAGGAAATGAGAGGTGAAGGGTGGCACATGCCTGCAATCCCAGAACTCATGAGAATTACTGAGTTCAAGGCCGTCCTTGAACTACAGAGATCCTGTCTCAAAAAAGTAAAGAGATGGATAAAGAGCCAGCTGTAAAGTTTAGAACCAAGAAATAACGGAGAACACCAAGGGACAAGAAACTCCAGACCTCAGTGCCAAGTAAGCTGAGTGTAGCCACTCCACCCAGCTGTGGCCTTGGCATTTCACTATCTTCAGCCCAGAGGACCAGGTACCAGGCCAGGCCCATGCCCAGAGCCTTTGCACTGCCCTGTATCCCTTGCCTTGGCTTTTACTTCCTGAGGCAGGGACTTGTTGCATTTCAGGCTGGGCTGGAAAAAAACAGTTTTCACAGATGGACAAGCCAGGCACACCGCCGTGTCCCCAGGAGGAAAGGAAAAGCAGAGCTGAAACAGCATGTGAAGTAGTTGCACCTAAAAATTCCCACACCTAGGGGGCTGGGGAGATAGCTCAGTAGAATAAGTGCTTGCCTGGCAAGTGCAAGGGCCAGAGTTCAATCCCCAGTCCCCAGTTCCAGAAAAAAAAAAAAAAAGATATAAATAAAAAAAATTCCCAGACCTCTGAACATCAGCCCCATCTTGCCTAGGAGCCGACCAGCACTGCCCGGCACTGCCTCCAAAGTCCAGTTGCTCTCCCTTGAGGAGGCCATGCTCTGTAGGTGAAACTGAAACAGCAGCGAAGCGCTGGGCCTTGAGCACCTGCAGCCTGGCCTGCACGTTCGGGGCCTACGGAGCCTCCACACCTGAGCTCAGCCAGCCACTCCTGAGGCCAATGACACCACATGGTGAGCACTCAGCCAGTGGCTAGTGTGGAGCAGAACCTCTGTGGCATGAGAGGCGTGCGGTGGGGGGGTGCTGTTTGCTCACGTGACAAGGACAAAGCCTTGTTGGGAGAGGAGCCAACATTGGACCTCAAGACCCTGGTGACACAGGCCAGGAGGCTGCTACTGTTGTGGGGTTCAACATTTCGAGAAAGCTACCAGGACTGGGCTGGACTTGCCTTCATGCCTCAGCCTTGCCTGGCTGGGTGGCTGCAGAGGTGCCCCAGGCAGCTATGGCGCTACTCTGCAGTGCAGTCCTACCATGCCCACCTGGGACTCCAGGGCGCACTGCATGACCAGAGACGAGAGGATGCAGGATGCCCTTGCACAGGCCCTTCGCACACCTGCCTGTCCCTGTCAAGCTGAGGCTTGCTATTCAGTCTTTTTATTTCAAAGCGAATGGGGAACTGGTGCACTTTGTCCTGTCCCGAGTAATGGTCTGTACTGACAGGCTGGTATAGGGGCAGCCACCACACATGCACAGCCCTTAGTGGAGAAGCCATTGCTTTGCACGGGACAGAGCACCCCCGTGGCACAGTCCCTGGGATGACCCAGGCATCCAACCTTGCTGTGACCTGTGGCTGAGGTGGCAACGCACTGGGTGACATCCACCAGGCCTCCTGTAGCCTCACGAATGCTAGTGAGGTTGCTGGGTTCTCTGTCGTTGACATTAGGGCCTTATACTATAATCGCTAGGACTTCAGTGGCACTGGGTGCCAGGGTGAGAGCTGACTGTACCACCAAGTCCATCCTTTTGGGGGGGGGGGGGATACTAACAACTGAACTCAGAACCTTGAGCTTGCCAGGCAAACTCCAGAAGACAGGCATAGGTCCCAATTTTTAGTCACCAAGAATTCAAGATCAGCCTGGATCAGAGTTCAAGGCCAGCGTGAACCAGAGAACCCTGCTGTAAAAAAAAAAAGACCCAAACCTCCAAAGTGAGAGGAAAACTACCCAAAATAAGTGTGTTACACAGACTCAGACTTTGCTAAGCACAAAGTTTATTCTGAATAAATGGTCCTGCAATTGCTGAAAGATACCCCCTACTTTACTTAGCTAGGTGTTTAATTATCCAAACATAAACATAGCCAATACAAAAAGTACGAAATTTACAAAGCTATATGAAATAACTTATTTAAAACTAGACTGATACAGTCTGTCATTATCTCTGCAAGAGAACTATACAATTACACACTTAGACATTTTTTTTAAGTGGATAAAAGAAAGGATGCTTTAAGGCCTCTTTGAGAGTAATTCTTTTCGCTGGATCGTATTCCAACATCTTCTGAATGAGATCAAAGAGAAGCTCATGTTCAGCATCCTGAGACAGCATAAATTCCTGGAGGGAAAAAAAGAATCAAACACATCCCCATTACACATAGCGAAGTGAGTGGAGCGGGGCACAAGCCCCGGGGTTCATTTCTCAGCCACCAAGAAAACCCACCAAGCAAAGTCAAGGCCCGTGGCAGGGCAAGATGTGAGGCATACTCACTCACCTTCAGAGGTTTACAGCGCCGTGACACGTATCTGCCAGCAGAGCTGTGCTCATCCCAGTCTAGGCGATCATGATGGAAGTATTTACGTTTCCTAAAAACAGGCCCGGTGACACCCACTTAGGTTTATGATGCCAACAATGCAAACAACAGAACACATCACCAAGCAGTAGTAAGGCTTACCTGGTCTTCTGTATCATGTGCTTTGGCAGAGGTCCGAGAATCCTTTCCATCATTGCTAAGTGCTCCTTACTATCGTGTGTCTGAAATAAAAAACATTTTTAATTTACTTTTTTGAGACAGAGTCTCACTATGCAGTTCAGGCTGGCCTCACTTTTGTAGCCCAGGCTTGTCTTGAAATCACACTGATCCTCCTGCCTCAGTCTAAAAATGCATTTTTAAATCTGACAACATCCTGTGAATCCTTCCCATCTGTTATCAACGATCATTTCTAAACCAGAAGAAAGCCACTGTCATTGACAAACTAATCTCAAACCTGAATAAATTTGCCCATGTCCTCACTAAGTGGACACACAACTATTTATTTTATACTTGTCCTAAAATAACACAAGATATAGCTGGGTATGGATACAAGCCTGTTTTTAACACGCAGGAGAGGCAGAAGGCTAACAAGACCCTGTCTCTAAAAAAAGGAAGGAAATGTACATGTAACTACTTGATTTTATCTGTTAACTATTGCTGTTAACAAGCAAGTTAGAACTGCTTGCTGTCTGAAGCTATTTGTGCGCTCTGCCGTCAAGTATTCACTTCCATCACCAGCCACATCCATGCGCCAAGCCGCAGAGCAGGCGCTCACTCACCGGAAACACAGTAAACCCCAGGTAGTACTCGATGAGAATGCATCCTATGCTCCAGACGTCACAGGGCTGTGCCCACCCTAAGGCTGCAGAAAACAGTGTTAGGAAAAGGTCCTTGATATTGCTTAATAATGAAAGCTACCTTGAAACACTGATGAAAATGAACAACTTGGAAAGAGCCTGAGGAAATCACTTCACACAGATAGGTGGACTACATTCACACTAGCCCTAGAGGTTGGAAGCCATCTGGCTTTGAGTCTCCACTCCACTAAGACCTGTGGGACTAGGGGTTAGGGAAAGTTCCCAGACTTCTCAGTATGACAGTTCCCATCAGGATGTGACATGCGCCAACGGTTATAATCTTAAGACCCACACATAGAGGTTGGGTAGATAGCTCAGTAGAGCTGGGAGTACAGGCGCACACCACTACGCCCACTCTCAACTGCCCTCTCAGTGAGCCCCGGGGTAGGGCCTGCACACACGCACGCAGAGGACAGAACCTCGGCCACTGTGCTCTGCCTAAGCAGGTGCTTTAGTGTAATGCGCTCTGGGGTTGCGTTCTGACAAACTATGTTGAGCAGATGCAACACAGTACTCTGAGCCCAATGGATGTCACATTAGACTGGTGTGTGAATTCAAACCCCAGAAAGGCTAAGCTGCTTGCTCAAATATTTTGTTAACCAGGATAACTCAGAATCCTGACTATCTTTTTTAGTACTGATCCTTTCAATACAAAAGCATCTCTTGGGTCAGAGAGACAGTACCACAAAAAAAAGAAAAATATTTCTTAAATCTTACAACCAGACATATGGTGGCACACGCCTATAATCCCAGCACTCGGGAGGCTAAAGCAGGAGCATCACTGAGTTGAGGCCAGCCTGGGCTTATGCTCCAGACACCAAAAAAAAAAAAGATCCTATAAACTGGAACTATAAATGAGTTGATAGCCTGCTTCAGTCAACAATCAGCCTCTCAAAGCGTAAGCAACTACTGACCTAAAATCACCTCAGGAGCTCTGTAATGTCGTGTGGACACCAGCGTGCTGTGGTGTTCATCGTCATAGGTTGCACTTCCAAAGTCTACAACTTTGATGTCTGGGTTTATTAAGGTGCGCTCATCGCGTTTCTGAAAATCATAAACAACCAATCATGAGGAGAAGACAATAAAGCCATTATTAAAGCCACGAAACTCATGTTCTAGACTTACCATTTTGGGATTATATGCCTCTGTGTAGTCAGACTGCACAAACAGTATGTTTTCAGGCTTCAAGTCTGTGTGAGTCAATTTATTACTATGCAAAACTAAGAAAAAGAAAAAGTTGCTGCAATGTGAAAATACCTTCCTCCAACCTCCCATGCCTTCCCACATGCCCAGCAGCTATCAGCAGCATTTCATGCAGATTAAAGTCTGTTCACCCTTCACCTCAACCTGGGGGGGAGGGTTATGTGGGCACCTTAGAAATGTACTATGAAGTAGAGCCCAGCTCAGAACTACCCCCCCAATCCCACTCTGAGATCCCGACCGCTCTGATATTGCTGTCATACTCAATTCTGGAGAGTGAGGCCAAGAACTTACAGTTCACAGACTTGCATATCTGGTAGGCCATCTTCCTGATGTGATCTAGGCGGAAAGGCAGAAACCCATTTTCCTTGATGAAGTCGTAAGTACTGAGCCCCAGCAGTTCAAACACAATGCAAATGTGGCCATGATGCTCAAACCACTCTAGCATCTGGACACAGCGGCTGTGGACACAAGAAATGAACAAGTGTGGCTCTTTGCAGTGCAAGCCCACTAGCCCTGGCCACCTCTGTCCAAGTTCCCCTCTGACACTCACAAGGTACTGTTGGGGTCTGTCACATTTAAGTGTTCCAAAACCTGGATTTCCGAACGAGCAGCTTCACAGTATCTATCCACATTTTTAACTATTTTTACTGCTACATGTCTGCCTCCCCTGTTAGAAAAAGTTTAAGTTAATGTATGATATATGCAGCATTTACCTTTTTTTTTTTAAGAGTTTATTTTCTATTACCCTAAACTGAGAGCTGACTTCTTAGGTGTGCAGCAAGCACACAAGCTTTCTCACTACAACTCAACTCAAGGCACTGACATGGCCTTTAAATGCATCGCTAATGGCCCTCTTCATCTGGGGTTTTGGGAACTGTTCTGTGTATCCCAGGCTGGCGTACCCCAAGGGACCCCTGGAATGCTGGGGTTACAGCTGGCCACCACCACAGCTGCTGTGCCAACCAACTGCTTTCGCAAGAGCACCACCCAAGAACCATCCCGAGTCCCTCAGCAGTGGCTCCCAAGTGCCTATCCCTGCCAGCCATCTTGGCAGCTCGCCCTGAAGCCACAGGACACAGCTGTGGCAAACGTGGAGAGATGGTCTCGGCCTCTAGCCTCAGCTTGCTCGGGGAGCATCGCTGTTCACAAGAGAATGATCAAATCAGGGCCTCCGCAGCGGGCCAAAGAGAAAAGTTTGAACCCAAGATTTGCTGAATATAGACAGTGAAACTTATGCAGAAGAGCTATCAAGACAATGGTGGCCAGTGCCTGTAAACCCCCTAGAACTCAAGAGGCTGAGATAGAAAGACCCTCTGAGCTTGAGGCCAGCTGGAATTCAAAAAACTACTTTGAAAAAATCCCACTAAGCCAAAGACTGAAGAGTTTTAGTACAAATAAACTACTTAAAAAAAAAACTGGGACAAATAAAACTCCAAAGAATTCCAACATAAAACCAAAATTAAAAAATATGGTGCGTGGGGGGTGGTAATGGTAGGATAGCCTGTTAACCCCGAGGAACTCCTGGCAGATCTCAAGTTTGCGCCAGCCTAACTACAGCAGGACCCTATCTCTACAAAATGTTTTGTTCCTTTTTCTTTTTTTTTTTTTTTTTAAGGCCAGAATTGTGAATGAGACTCCTCAAATAATTTTGTCAGCCTAAAATGAACTATATACACTCATTTTCAGTGTTAAAGACACTGAACCAGGGCTCTGAGCTGGATCTCTAACCCAAAAGCTGTATATACCATTAATGTGTAATTGGGAACTTTTAGAACCAAGTTAAAAAAAAGAAAAAAAACTATTAAGCTGGGTGTGGTGGTACATGCCTATAATCCCAGCACTTGGGAGGCTGAGGCAGGAGGATCATTGCAAGTTCAAGACCAGCCTAGGCTATAAAAGTGGGCTTAAGGCCAGCCTGAAATGCATAGCAAGACCCTGTCTCAAAAAGACAAAATCAGCCGGGCGTGGTGGCTCACGCCTGTAATCCCAGCACTTGGGAAGCTGAGGCAGGAGGATCAGTGCGAGTTGGAGACCAGCTTGAGCTACGGAGGTGAGCTCAAGGCCAGCCTGAACTGCATAGTGAGACCCTGTCTCAAAAAGGCAAAAGACAAAATCAATCAATCAATCCCACTAAGCCAAAGACCGAAGAGTATTTTCAACATAAGAAACTTACGCTCTATGATCGATGCACTCCACGACTTTTCCAAAAGCTCCTTCACCTAAGGTATCAACAATTTCATCTAAAAGAGACAAATAAACCTGTCACACTGTGAAGTGGAATTATGTGCTTATCGTCCAAAATCTATCAATACATATTATTCTAATTGCTGTTACAAATTTCCTTATCACTAGATAGTTACTTATTGGTCAACACCATCAAAAAGCATGACTACTTTTAGGTCTAACTTCATTCTTAGGCTAATTTATTAACTTGATTTACTGTTCTGAAGTTCGGTACAAGTATTACATATCTAAAGAAAGCAAAACAACACAATCCCCCCCACCAAAAGAAACAGAAAAACAAAGTAAAAGAGAAAGAAAAAAGATCTTCAAAGCCCTGAAACCCTAATCTATATACAGATTATGTTATCTGAAAAGTTAAAAAGTGTTGAAAAATGGTCTATACATCTTGCTCTTAGCACGTCTCCACTCTGACAGACCAGGTGGCCCTCCTCATCCTCTACACTCCTGGGTCTTTTCCTTCGGTGGCTCTTCTGGGAACGGCAAGTGGCGGCACCGAGATCATCCAGCCAATCAATATACCCGAGTGAATTCAGGGCAGAATACGCAATTCATTCAGCGGGGAGATATTCAGGCATTCAGATACACGCCAGGCCACAAACGGTTGGCAGGAGCAATTTCAAATTCAGTCCCCAGAAATTCACAGGGCACATAGTTTATGTTAACAGGAGAAAGACATGGCAAGGAACAGATTTTCAGATAAGATGCTCAAAGTGTAAGGCAACAAAACATAAACACATTGTTTTTTTTTTTTAAATGCTTAGTTGTAGCATTCACTGAAACAGTTTTAAGTTTCTAGTGTCCTAAAATTTAATGTTGCAAAACTGTAGGATGTAATATTTACTTGTTAAAGAGACTGTGGCCAAATTAATATTTCCCAACTAGTCTAAGGAAACAAATATTAAAACAGTAAATAAAATCAAAGCCTTATTTTGGAAAGAAAAAACATTTGGCATAGAAATTTAGTATTACATTATTACATATCATCTCAACTGACCTATTAATAATACATAACTAATAAAATTTAAACTTCTTGCTGTTTGCTTTTCGGAGAACATGCTTTTGTTAGTGCTAACTAACTATACAAAAACAGAATGCCTGTTATATTTCTTATGAGAAGGCATGAGTTCATCAAACTACTATAAAACACCTTCCAAGACAGTTTGCAATTACTGTAAATTACCTCCATTATTTCACTGGAATAAAAATTAGCACTCATTTCATAGTTAAATCTACTAGAATACTATACTTTGGAAGTAGTCTAATCAATGCATAAACACAATAAAGTCAGTGTTGAGATGACTCTCCCTTAAATAGAATTTTCTCAAACATAAACAAGGCTCTGCTCCACATTGGGAATAAAACGTTAAAAATGTTTTTGAAGCGCTCATACCCCATGAGATCGGCGATGAGAAGCGCTGTGCTGAGTCCTGTGTTTGCTTTTGTAACTACTCCTTCCACTTCTACCGGAGGACTTGCTACTATGGTTCTGGTATCTGCTTTCATGGTCTCCACGGGGATGTCCAGAATCCCATCCCTCACAGTAGTCATTTCTGTATTCATCAATGTACCGTCGACTGTGGTAATCCTTCTCGTTTATAGATCTGCTTTCCAAGTAATAGCTGCAGGGAAAAAAATATATTTTCTATGCTTTACGCTGAACGAAAGCACCAACTCCAGTCTCCTCCTGGGCAGCACACACTGCCCCCTCGCACCAGTCTCCTGTAGGGCGCTGGTTCGGCCTGTGTCCCCGCTGGGCTAATTGCCCTGGTTTAGAAGCCCTGCAAACTACCCGAATCTCCCATCAGAAAAGCCCGAGGTGGCGGTCTCAGCCGCCACCCGACGCGACCTGTCTGGAGACAGGGCCCTTCCCTCTGCCCACCCGGCACCCCCTCACCTGTCCAGGGCCTGGGAGGAACCGAACCTGCAGCGCCTGCTCGCCCGACCGCTGCTGTGCGACCTCCTCCTCCTCTTGTGGCTGCTGCTGCTCCGCCACCTGCCACAGTCCCAGTCCTGCTCGTCCCAGTCGGGGCAGTAGGCCCTCTTGGAATGGCGCATCTGTGGAAAGGACCGGTTCGCCTGCTGCAGTCCGCCCCGCCGCCCTGCCAAGGTGGCGCTCGCCGCGGGCACCGGAGCGCGGGGCACGACGGGCCGGGAGGGTCGCTCTGCTTCGAGAGCGGCTGGGGGGGTACTGCGCGGCAGGGGCCCTGCCTCAAAAACGAATAAAAATAAATTCAGCAAGGGGAGGAGCCGGCAAGCTGGCTGAGCGGGCCAAAGCGCCTGCTCAGACAAGCGCAGGGACCGCGGCTCCATGCCCGGCGCCACACGCTGCGCCAGCGCCAACCCCAGGCCGGGCTGGGCCGGCCATAATATATAGAACTAGCTTTTCAAAGGACTAAACAAAAACAAGGAGAAAAACATTAGCAGGCGGAGGGCTCCGCCGCCCACACACCAGTCCCGGTGCCTACGCCAACGCCAACGGCCACCGCCCAGCTGAGGTCCCCGGACAGACGTTTCCCCGAAGGCGTAGCCACCGCCCGCCACTCGACCGACCGACCGACCAGCCGGCCGGCCCGGCCCGCCCGGCGCGCCCCACCGCCCTCCTGGCGGCCGCCACGGCCGCGCTGCGCCTCTCAGGCGGCGCTCGACCCGCGCCCTCGCGCCCCGCCGCCATCTTGTCCCGCGGCACCGGTCCGCCGCCATCTTGGCCCCCGCGCCGGCCCTCTCGGCCCGGCTGCCGACGCTGCGCTCCGCGGCGCCGACTCCATGCGGGCGCCGACGCCGTCCACCCAGAGTCCACGGCGTCGCGCAGAGGGGCGAGCACTCCGCAAGCGAGCAAGCGGCCTGAGCGAAACCGCATTGGGGCCGGGCGGCCCCCACCATACCACAAAAGCGGTAGGGCGCAGAAAGAGGTGCTTCACCTTACCCTGCTGCCGAAGACCCTAAGCCAAAGCGAAAGGCTCGCGGGACGACCTGCAGACCAGCCTGTCAGCCTCGACGGGCGCGGTCCACAAAATGGAGCTGACCGTCCTAAGGAGAGACGCCTCGAAAACAGCTGTGACGCCAGGAGGCGGGGCGGGCGAGGAGGGCGGGACGGGCGGGTCAGCGGTGCGCGCAGGCGCAGACAGGCTGGGTGACCTGTGTGCGCAGGCGTGGAGCGCGGGTCGGCCGTGTGGGCCCGTATGCGCAGGCGCGGGCCGGCTAGGTGGGCCAGTGTGCGCAGGCGCGGAGCGGGAGGGGTAAAGAAGGGATGTCAAAGCCCGCGGGAGCCATATTGGCTTTGGGTTGGTGCGGAGGGAAAACAGCGAGAGATGATGAGTCGCCTCCCTGCCCACCAACAACCAACTTTGTGAACGTTGGGAACAGCGACAAGTGAAGGGTGTTCCTTGATTGCCACCGTTGAAGTCATACTTTAAAAGTAGTACGCCAGATGGCAACGTGAAAAAAATGTTCAAATGACTAGTCATTACAGAAGTGCAAAATTACAGAACACTGAGATTCCGTCTAAACTCCAGAAAGACTGGCTATAGTTAACAGCAAATGCTAGAGAGGCTGGGGAGGGCAAGACAAGCAGCGTTTGAACGCTTGGTCGCACTGCAAATAACCACTCTGGAAAGTGGTACGGAGACTCCAAGAGACTAAAATTAAGGGTCCTGGCTGGTGGTACTAGCCTGTAATCTCGCCATTTGAGCAGGAGGATCCGGAGAATTCTAAGCCGGCCTGGGCTACACAGCCACCTAATGAGGGCAAAGCCAGTCTGATCCAGGGAGACTCAGTCTCATAAATAAATGAATAAATAGTTCTTTTCAGCCTAGCTATTTCTTCCTTAAGTGTCTTCCCAGCAGAATTAAAAGCATAATGCTATGTGAATACATTCATAGCACAATTCACAACACCTCAATCTAGGAAGCATGGGACCGGCAAAGACACTTCAGCAGTCAAAACCGCCTGCTGAGGCAAGTTTAGGCAACCACAGGGACCTCGGTTCCATCCCCGGCACCACATGCTGCACCGGCCCCACCCCTAGGCCGGCTGAGTCAACCACAATATATATAAATAAAGTTAAAAAAAATTTGTACACATTTACTTCTGTGCTCATTCGTACAGCCTTCTAAGAAAATGCTACTACTGTGAGCCCTGCTTTTGACATGTGGAGCCTACAGCACAGAAGGCTCACTCCTTTGGACCCTGCAGCACACGGCTGTGGCAGCGGGTGGCGCCATCCCTACTGCAGGGCTCTGCTTGCCAGCAGGACTACAAATCACAACAGGAGTCTACTTGATGCCGCTGACTCCTACACGATGCGAGCTTCTTATTGCAGCAGTGTCACACGTAAGTTAATGTTTTTAAAAGATCAAGAAGCCGGGCGTGGTGGCTCACGCCTGTAATCCCAGCACTAGGGAGGCTGAGGCAGGAGGATCACTGCGAGTTCGAGACCAGCCTGGGCTACAAAAGTGAGCTCAAGGCCAGCCTCAACTGCATATCGAGACCCTGTCTCAAAAAGACAAAAAAAAAAAAAAAAAAAAAAAAAAAAA
>PVJA010045525.1:0-15573 GCA_004027025.1 Myocastor coypus
GATGTGAATAACACCATCTACATTAATTCAAAATATACTCCTAAATGAAATTGTACATTCTGCAAAAGATACATAAGCACAGAAAGATATACATTAATCCTTTTACAGTGACAACTGATGTGGGCAGAAGAATGCATGTGGAGAGAGAATATTGGAGAAATCATGTATAGATCAACAAAAACAATGGGATTGATTTAAGTGGAATTTTGCCTACTTTCTAAATAAATTATTCTTAGTTCTGGCTGGGTCTTCTAGGAAATCAACTCTCTTTGGCTGGGCAATGAATTTTCCCCTGTGCTACTTTAGATAAAACAATTTTTATCGGTTTCCCCTTTTTTATCCTAGACATTGCTATTCAGAAATAGATTGCATTTTTTATTTGCATATAATTTATAATACTTAATATAGCATTATTTACTTGTTTCTCCTGCATATTAGTGTGGAGTTACACAGAAGCATTTTATTTTACTAACCAGAAACTTCAGTCCTTATTTTTAAGATTAAAGAAAAGGAAAGCTATCCTTGAGGATGTGCTAGAATGTGCAAGAACCTTTGCAGAGGCATTTTTTGGTTATGGAATAGACACTTAGGGGCATCCTGACTATGATCCCTGATATTCCACGTGTAGCTTTCTAGGTCAAAATTGGGGTCCTGATCTCCTAATATTTCCCACTCTTCTGTTTCTGCCTCTGCCCAGTGCACTCATCAACTTCTGTCTTCTCCTCTGCTTTTGCTTTCTCAATAGTAACTTTCTTTTTAGCCCAACCCTTTCTTATCTTTCATCGTTTCTGATTTTTTGCTTATTCCATTTCCTAATTAGTACATTAGAATAACAATTTACTCCTTCTCAAGTTCTTTGATGAAATCTCTACTATAAAACGGGATAGACACTGCTAAAGTTTCCTAATTTGGAATTTCTCTGGCATAACGATTAACAAATCCTTGGTTGGGCTTCAGAAAGAATAATTAGGCTAAGCCATTTACTCAATTTTAATGCTATGGCTAGATTTTTTTAACTCAAAATAGTGGATCATGACATCGTGATTTATAATAATAAATATGCATTTTGTATATCTATTTATGTTCTGTTTCTTTTTGTAGAGGTCCTGAAACTTTTATAGTCTCCAAAGTGATACATGTCTAATGCAGTTACAAGAGCCTAGAGGTTCTGAAAACCCTTAGAACAGGGGCCATTTGCCAGGTCATCAACCAGGCAATCCAAACAGCCTCATGGCCTGACTTCCTGATTGGAAAAAGATATTGAATACTCAGCCAATGATTTATCAATCACATACATTTAATGAGGGATACATATGATGCAAAAATCTATACCTTGGATATATGTACAAAGAAACAGGGTTTAGAGAGCTTCTGGATTGCTGAACGTGTGGAGACACCCAGTGACACACCCAGAGTGGTCACGGGGTTTCCATGCCTCTTCTCATGTACCTTCCCTATGTACTTCTTCATATGGCTGTTCATTTGTCATTTTTAAACATGTTATGTGACAAATAAACAATAGTAAGTCAGGTGTTACTGCCTGATTTCTATGAGCCTCTTTAACAAATTTATCTAAGAAAGAGATAGTGGGAACCCTGATTAATAGTCTATCAGTCAGAATTACAGTCAGAACAAGCTGGGGCTCGTGACTAGCATCCGGAATGGAAGACGATTCCATGTGCTGAGAATTATTGTGGGATCTGTTTCTACCTCGACAAAGCAATCAGAATTAACCTGTAGGGTTGCCAAAAGTTTTCGATGAAGAACTGCATGGTATGGGGAGTACAAATCCCCATATATTTTAGTGACCAGAAATATCCCATGCAGTTGTGATTTTGTAGTAAGATGAGATAGCTATTCTATCTAATTTTACTTTTTAATAGCATCTATTTGCAGTATGTCATGATAACGTTCATCATGTCGACTTCGCAGGTGGATAACACGTCTTACTTTTTTCATCTTCTTTCCCGTCCTGCCTCTGCCCTTCATCCACCTCCTGGTGCCCTTCCTTTATGCAAAAACTGAACAGGTTCACTTTATGTTCACACATGTTCAAAACGTCTAAAAGTAATCTCAAAATAAATTTAATAGGTATTATTTTCGAAATGAAATGAGATCAACCTGGATTCGGGTGGGTCCTAAATTCACTTCACGATTTTTGATAAACAGAAAGAGGTGAACACACAGTGACAGCGATAAAAAAAAAAGTCATATGAAGCTGGAGCAGAAGCTGGAGTTTTGCTCTCACACTCCAGAGAATACGTGAGCCTCAGTGAACTGGAGCACGAGAAATGTTCTTCACTAGAGATGACAGAAGGAAGGGATGGCAGAAGGATCTTTGGTGGCTTCTCCCTTGGTGCTTGCTGCCACGCCATCGTCTGCTTTCTGCATGTACTGCTTTTGCATGGGCCATTTTTCTGCTAGGATGCCCCTCTGCTATGCTGCCTCTAGTTAGAACCAGCTAGTTGCAAACTGAAACTGCAAGCTAAATGAAGCCTTCCTGACTTAACTTTGGGGGTAAAGATGTTGTCCAAGCAATGGGAAATGCAACCAAGACAACTATCATTTAGAAGTTAAAAAACAGTTAAAATTTCCATAATTTCCTACAAAATTATATAAGAAATCTTCAAATAAATTCTCATTTTGCATTTAACTGCCTTATGAATTATTCAGGAAAAGTTGGAAATCTGAGAACACGAATCAGGAAATCCTTTTCTGGAGCTCATATCAACCTATCATGAGCTCTTAGGCTCCTAGGGACAGTGAACTTGAATTTTTATTGGTTTTTAAGGTGACATTTGTTATTTCTTTCTATTGCTGTATTAACAATGCATAATGTTCAAGTTCACTTAGATCATGGCCACTGTTTTGAGTTTTCTTTACCTATTTATCTACCTTCTATTTAGTTATAATTAGTTTTAGTTAAATGTTTAAATTTCTTTGAGCTCTTTACTTCTCTGAGGCTATATTAAATTGCAATATTGGAAAACCAGCATTTCAAATGCTTTAGGATTTAGCATTACACTTAGCAGCTAATAATCTGTTGAGTATCAGCCATGTTTCAATTATTGACATAGTGCAGTGTTTGTGCATTTTGATGATGAAAAAATGTATTTATAGTGGTGTAGACCTATCTGAGCCCATCAGGTGTATTAGATTCTTTCTCTACCACTGAGCTATGTCTCTGAGCCCTGTGATATGTCATTTCCTTTGTCAACCTGAGTGAGCTATTAGGTGCTCAGATATTCACTTACAGATGCTCTGGGGATTTCTGTGAGGATGTGCTATTAGAAATGGTGATTTCTGAAACAGAATCGCCTTGTGGCAGTGGGCAGGTACAGAGCAAGGTTTTCTTTCTTGCTTGACCCTCTTACTTCCTCTCTCACCTGGTAATCTCTTTTGCAAAAGGCTGCTTGTGGCTTTCACCAGCTCCCTCCACATGATGACCTTTGCCCCCAGAGTCCTCTCAGAATCCAGAGCTGACCTCTGACCCTCCCAGGAACCTAGTGGACACATGGAGGGACACTGTCTAACACAGGTTAGCAATGCTTTTGGAGTTTGATCCCACGATCTTCATCTTACAGATTAGGAAACTTAAAGCTGGAATCCCCATCCAGGCCTGCACCCTTCCAAGGCCCGTTCTGGGACACCACTGAATTACAGGATGTCACAGCACCAGTTCTCTTATGTCCTGAGTCCTCACTGATCATTCTGTGCCCACCTCATCGCAGTGGGTCTCCCAGCACTCACTGAACCAGGAGCAGAAGAACCTGAAACCAGCCCTGAATTCCCTCTCACACATGTTAGCTCAACAAGTATTTTTCACAGATCAGTGGTTGGTGAGAAGCTGCCCATCCTCCCACTTTTGTGGCTTGTAATAGCCTGTCGCTTGTTCTTGACCTATGGTCTGTAGTTTTTGCTAGTGTATTCGCATTTGAGAATGAAAGAACAAAACCAATTTATTATTCATTATGCTTTAGTCATAAGGCTTACGTTGATCTCAGAAATACGTAAGAATTGATAGTATCTATTATTTCTAAATTTTTAGAATATAGTTTCCATTGACTTGACAGTATTAAATTCTTTTTTTTTCTTTTTTTTTAATGGCCGGCTCAGCCTGCCCTGAGGGCGGGGCTGGCACAGCATGTGGTGACAGGGGTCAAACTGCAGTCCCTTCCGCCACCTAAGTTTCCCTAAGCAGGAGCTTTAGACCACTGAGCCATCCCACCAGCCCCGACAGCATTAAATTCTTAAAAAATTTGGAATGTGATCAATTGTGGTATAATTGTTTAAGAAAATCTTTTATGAAAAATGAATAAGATCATTTCATGTTCAACTGATTATTAAGATGTACAGAATACAATGTGATTTTTTCTCTTTTTTATTCTTTACATTCCAACAATTTAGCATGATTAATGTAATTTTTTTTGTCTCTTTTAGGTAACACAAACTGTATTTGTTCAGTTAGATGGAATATCTCTATCTTTTTCCTGCTCTCTCATTCTAACTTCATATCTTTTTGTAAAAGATAAATTAATGTTCTTGGCTGTCTAGCACTTCATTTTATTTTCTACTGATAATAAGTATTTAATATTTAGCCGGGCGTGGTGGCTCACGCCTGTAATCCCAGCACTCAGGAGGCTGAGGCAGGAGGATCGTTGTGAGTTCGAGACCAGCCTGGGCTACAAAAGTGAGCTCAAAGCCAGCCTGAACTGCACAGTGAGACCCTGTCTCAAAAATCAAAAAATAAAAAAAAAAAAAAAAAAAAAAAAATTTAAAATATAATACCAATATTTTATTCTCTCCCCTTCATTTGTGAAAAATTCATCAATCTGCTGAGCATAGGAGAAAGCAAAATTGATACATTGAAAACATAATGATTTGGACTCTCAGTGTTAATTTCACCTTAATCTTGTACTTGTTAGTGATTCTCTTTTCAGTCTTTGTTTAATCTGTTTTTGACTGGCTTCTAGAGGAGCTATTTAAGCAGCTATTAGTCACCTTTTAGGGTCTTCTGGCTTTCATTTTTTCATAAAGGGGGACTTCAATTCTGTTTAAAAGGATCAAGAATATTTTCAAATTAAGAATTCCCCTCTTTAGAAGCTATATCAAACATATATATCACCCTTTCATCTTTAAAATTAAAAATAAGCCTCTACACTCCCCTTAAATGTCCTTTTTTTTTTTTTTTTTTTTTTTTTTTTTTTGTCAGTATAAACTCACTCCGAGAACCATCCCGGCCTATGGTGCTCTTATTCTCTTCAGTTACCACCCCTCATCCTTTTGGAGGTATGTATATTCCCTTTCTGTGTCCTGATCCCACCCTTGGGGACATTCTGTCCGTTCACCTGCTTTCTAAATTCACTCTTTCAACGCCCTGGGAGTTGGCAAGGCATGACAAAGGAAAGTCACTCAACAGTTTTGCTTCCTAATCTTAACACCGTATTTTTCATAGGTGTTTCTTACAAATGCTTCTGCTTCTTATCTGATCTGAAGGAGAGAGTACAAGCACAGAGCGGCCCTTAAGCACTTGCCAATTAAGCCTGGGTATCTCCTATAATGTTTTAGATTTCCTTCTGAAGAAGGATTTCTGCAGCTCAGATCTATTAAAGCATGATCTTTATATTGTCATTTACTCCACAAGGGGTTTGTGACCCCTAGCTACATTTTTTAGATGAATTTTCATAGTATATATGACTTCAATTTTGAATTGTCAGTCTTTTTTTTTCCCCACACAAGAAAGAGGGCAGAAAGCGTTTTCCATTTTCTGAAAAGAAAGTTGATATATAACATATAATACTTCCACAACCATTCAAATATTATGGAAAATATAGAAAAACTCATGCAACATTTTTTGCAAAGGATCTCAGAATAGAAAAGGAATGTGCAAAGGAGTCATTAAACACAGCACTTACGTCCCAAAATTATTTTGAACCCTTAAAACACAGAACATACTATGAAATTTGTCCAAAACATGCAATGTATGAATGTTCACTTTGTTAGCTAGATTTGTTGTCAACAAAGATTGAAAGCTTAAAATTCAAGAACAATATTATATTCTTTACCCTTTTGATACAAAAATATCATTATCAATTTGTTTTGTTTCTTTCTTTCTTTTTTTTTTTTTTTTTTTTTTTTTTTTTTTTTTTTTTTTTTTTTTTTTTTTTTTTTTTTTTTTTTTTTTTTTTTTTTTTGTAATACCGGGGTTTGAACTCATGACCTTGCACTTGCCAGGCAGGCATTTGTGCCACAGAGCTATCTGCCTGGCCCCAATTAATCTGTATTAACAATGGAAAATAAAAAAAATAATACATGAAAAGGCAATGAAAGATTTGTATTGCTGGAAAGATGGAATTAGTGCTTATTTATTTTTTCTTTTATATATAATTAAAAATTTGGACAATACATAAATATAAGAAGAGAGGTGAGGCAGAGAATCCAGCAAAAGAGCTAAAAATGTTAAAACCAAGGAAGGGATCTGGTTATTAGTTCCTTGGGTCCTTTCTTTTTAACCTTCAATGCCATAGGCATGGACCTGACCAGCCAGGTAAGGAAAGCCTTAATGTGTAAGCCTGTATGCTGTAGCTAAAGGAAAAGGATGACTTATATGTTCGAAAAACTTGCTTTAGAAGCTTTTCTGTACATTTAGCAGCATCACAGAAACACTGTGGCCACTGTCACATCTGTGGAATTAAAAAAATTAAGTGCCAGCGGGGAGCCCAGAGCCATCCTCACCGGCATGGCCTGAGGCGCTCAGCCTACCAACTGGGCTGGTTCCAGAGAAGGCAAAGAAATGGAAAACATCAACAAAATCATTTTAGAACTGAAATTTTTTATAAAAAGCAATAAAAGTACCAGTGAATGGTTGAATAGCAGAATGAAGGAGCCAATGGAAGAATGGTAGAAATGAAAGGTGCAATAGAAATTGTCCAATCCAAACAACAAAATCAAAATGGAAAAAAAAAAGAGTCAAATCACAGGCAGGTTAGGGGGATAACAAAAAGTTGGTGTCCCTGGAGTCCTAGGAGAACTTATGGAGATCGAGGTTAAAGAAATAGGTGAATAAATATTACCTAAAAATTTCTCAAATGTGGTAGAAGATATAAATTTACAGCTTGCAGAAGTTGATCATACCCCAACCAATAAGAGTCTAAACATACCTACGTCAACCTTGAAGCTCATCTCTTTGAGAGTAAGATGCCACAAAACTTGTAGAAGATGTATGCTAGATGGGACTTTTATTCATGGTTCTTCTTACTAGTTGATTATTATTTAACCTATTTTGTTTATGAAACAATGAACAATATTCTAAAGACATGAAGCTTTATGTTCTTGACATTTGAATAACCAGTTTTCATATTATGACATTTATACTTATACTTATGACTAAGATTCTGATTTTTTGATCACATAGAAAAATAAAGGAAATATATTACTTCTGCATGATTTTTTACACACTTCCTTTGTATTGATTTTTTATTCATTATTAAAACAACAGTCTGAGATGCCATATAAATTTTTGCTACTAGAATATTCAGAAAATTGTGTCCATCCTGGTGTATGTTTATTTAATTTTTTTTTAATTTTTATTTATTTATTTATTTATTTATTTTTGTCTTTTTGAGACAGGGTCTCGCTATGCAGTTGAGGCTGGTCCTGAGCTCACTTTTGTAGCCCAGGCTGGTCTCGAACTCGCACCAATCCTCCTGCCTCAGCCTCCCAAGTGCTGGGATTACAGGTGTGTGCCACCACGCCTGGCAAAGTGTAACCTTTTTTTTTTTTTTTTTTTTTGTGGGACCAGGGTTCGAACTCATGACCTTGCACTTGCCCAGCACGCACTTGTGCCTCGGAGCTATCTCCCCAGCCTGTATGTTTATTTTAAATACATTGCATTTCTTTAGTTATAATGTAATTGAACTGATTGAATGGTTTTTTATAGCTAGAAGATAAACATGAAAATTGAAATTGTCATACAAAGTGCTCAGTAGACAGTATGGTTTTTGGCAAATGAGATTATTACATACTGTTCAGTGTCTATTTGAAACAACATATAGCATTTTAATAGCTTCAAGTCTCTGAAGGAGCATTTTGAATAACATTATCTCCTCACATAAGCTTAATATACTCTTGTGAAGTATACCGGTGGGACAAAATATTTAAGAAACACAAAGCTTTAAAGTTGCCAATGATTTAACTCAACACAAGATTCACTGATATTTGCATACACGGATTGTATTACTTATAATGGGCTTCCATGGTCATGTATTTGCAGCTTTCTACATTCCTCAGTATCCTTCTGCTTTGTTCAAAAGTTCAGTCCAGGTGGCACATGCCTGTAAACCCAGCACTTGGGAAGCTGAGGGAGGAGGATCAGTGCAAGTTTGAGACCAGCCTGGGTTACATAAGTGAGCTCAAGGCCAGCCTAAATTGCATAGTGAGACCCTGTCTCAAACAGATGAAAAAAAAAAAAAAAAGTTCAGCCCATTTGGCAACACCAATCTGGTATTTGAATGTGATGAATGTAGATATCACATTCATTCTTCACATAATACGTAAAAGGTGACATAAAGGACACTATCTACTTTGTGACTGCTGTCACTTCCACTGCAGGATCTCATGGTAAGAAAGGTTCCTGGATTCTCCATGACTTTTAGAGCATCTGAATTGTTCTAGTTGAATTTATGTAAAAGAGAAAAAGATAAATTATTCCATTTTATATGTTCATTGTTCCTAGGAAACACAGAAGTCAATTTGTTTTAATTATGCTCAATGAATCTATATAAAATGGGAATACACTCTAAATGTTGCTTTAATAAAAAAAGCATACATTCAATAGCATAATTCTAAGTGTTTTTCATCCAAAGCTGTCTTAGTCTATTGTGACTCTTTATCTAATTATGAAGCCATAAGCTTACTCTTTCAAAAGAAGCCTTTTTGTCTGCCTAATTGCATGTTTTTGTCTGCTTATACAAAGCTTCAACCTTTTGTTGAAACAAGCCAAAAGAGTTTCCATATTTTTTACTATAATGATTAGGAAATAGGCTGACTGTTTCTATTTCATTTCACTACATTTCTGTTTTTACTGCCCCTTTCATTTCAGCCATTAGTGTACTTCTAAGAGTCACATTTGTCACTAATATTTTTCATCTAAGTATTGCCCTTAAGTGATTTGAGACTTTGTGAAAATTTCATATTTTTAGCTTGCTTCTTGATATCTTTATGTCAACAACTACTCATCCATGGATCCAGATCAAATTGGAAACGTGTCTAGCACATTACGAAGTAAACTATTAACTGCTTTCTGTTACAATCTGCTGATGAGGATAAATACACATATTTTCAAATTCTCCAACTGTTTCAGTGACTATAGGGAAAAAGTAGGGAAGATAATAAGAATAATTTAGGTAATGAAAGCAAAAACTTCATATGAAAATGGCGTTTGGTAAAACAGTAGTCTGAAAGAATGAGCACTGGTACCTCACAGGCCATAATTTAGTAAGATTTAACTTTTATACAGGAAGTTCACAATTAAAAAAAAAAAGATAATCACGAAAAAGCCAGCCAAAGAATCTCAAAACTAAAGGGCAACTGTCTATAGTGATGAATTCTGATTGTCGACTTGATTGACTTGACATGCACTTAGGAGCCTAGTACAGCTCAGTTCTGGATATGCCTGTATGAGATACAAGCACATGACCTTGAAACTCCAGTCTCCCTGGTCCTTTGCTCCAGCTCTTTAGTTGTACTCTGCCTCCTGGCTACCATGTGATTAGTTGCTTTATTAACAGACTATACCCTGCCTTCTGCCTTGCATTCATAGTCTGTCACAGTTACTCTTCTCTCATTGTTGGGACAAATACCCAAGGCTGAAAATGAAGGAAGGAAAGGTTTATTTAGTTCATGGTTACTGAAGATTTCAGTCCATACTCAGCAGGCTCTAAGGCAGAGTGGCACAGGGCAGAGAGCAGCAGTTCATGGAAACAGAACAGCAACAGTGGCAACAGAGGGAGAGTCTGTCTTTCTGTCTCTCTTATTTTGCATTCCAACTCTGTGCTCCAAGCTGGGTGAAGTACACACACTCATAATCTTAGCAGTACTAAAACCTATAACCCCAGTGTATCATTCATAATTCCAGTGGATCATGAGTTCATCTCGAACTCTAGAAGTCCCCACCCCATGACTGCGTGAGGCTTTGGGGGAAAGCTAGACACAAAGCATAGTACAGTCTGAATGATATGCTGTGCTGAGCCAAAAATAAGTCTGTCCTCCTCTAAGTTTTGGGTACCTGATGTTTTGTCACAGCAGTGGACTGTGCATTATTATGTGTAGCGTTATTTTAATAAATGATACCTAGTTTGCCTGGGCCCTCCTAGCTCCAGTAATGACGGTTTCACCGCTTTGGAAATGTCTCAGAACTTACCAAACTGGGATAGTTAGTATTCTTGAAATGAGGCGATTAAATGAATTAAAGCTTCCTAGTTCATTGCATTTGAATAACATTGTTTTAAGTTAAGTAAGCATATTAATTCTATACTAATTTTAAAATATTTACTTGGTGTTAATAAAGTTCATGGAGAGGCTGAAGCAGGAGGATTGATGCAAGTTCGAGACCAGTTTGGGCTACAAAAGTGAGCAGCTCAAGGCCAGCATTAACTGCATAGTGAGACCCTGTCTCAAAAAACAAAACAAAACAACAAAAAAAAATCAATCATTCGATCATGTCTTCTAAAAAGTATCTTTTCAATAAATAACCTTGTTTTGGGAACTTAACAAAGTTGAAGTTGTAGCTAAAATGTATTCTGAAAAACGCTATTGTAGTAAAATAACAAATACTAATTTAAACTTGATTATGTTCTAAATACACTGTTAAACTAAAAAGGTAAGGCAAATAAAGTGCAATCTCTTTTGCGTTAGGACCTTACGGATTGAAGATTTCAAGTTTTTATGGAAACAACTTTGAAATTTTAATAATCAGAGAAGATAATTACATATTCACTTATGTGCTCAGAATATTCATAACTAGTTATAGCTAATCAGAATTGAGTTTTTGTCATATATAATATAGTGAAATAAATTTTTGGTCTTCGTCATAAAATAGGCTTTCATTCCTTGGAAAAGAGTTTCAATTGAACCATTTAAATATTGTTTTTCAAAATGCAATAAATGAGTGCATCTTTGTATGCAGGTGTCAAATCAATCCATTAAAGAAAGTAAACAATTAGAAAGATGCAAATACCTAAGAAAGCAACAAATGCACTTAAAAGATTGATAACTTCCTAAAATGATTATGATACTTGATACATGTATGATACTCTCTTGCAAATAATGATACTGATTTTGATTCAATTTTAATTTTAATATTTTTGTTTTTTCAGTTAAGTAGTTGGTTTTCTTTTTTATTGCATTTAATAAGAAGTCACATTGTGACAGTTTCAAAACACATCAATAGTACATTTCCAGCATTTGAAACAATTCACATTGTTGTCCTGAGTAGTTATACAGAGCACAGGATATAGATGTGATGATTTTTCTAATTAATATTGTTACAAAAATTTGTTCTCATTGAACTAAAGGAAAGTAGTTGTATACATAACCTGATGTTCCATAATCACAGTGGGTTATTGGCAAAACTGGTAATGATGGAAGCTGTAGATTTAAGCCTTTTACAGTTCAGCATACTAATCTGGCTTTCTGCTTGATGTCTCATGTTTAAACTTTTCTGCTGGGTAGTTCAGGACAAGTTAAAGCAAGACCTGTATAACAAAACATGAAACTTTTGTATCTCCCAAGGTCAGTCAAATCCCCTCAGGGTTTACTTTGGAATCATGTACAGTGCTTTGTAGAGCTGTCATCAGTGTCAGCCATCTGGATGAGTCACAGCCATTGCTTGACCAATTTGCTCTCTGTGAAAGCCTGAGAGAATGTTTTCTCTCTAGGCGGCTCTACTTAGGCACACTGAATATCCTCAGTCCCTTTCTGCTTTAGCCCCATAATCTCCTTTAATAGAATATTTGGGAAGCCACTGAGTTATAAGATATTACAGCACAGATTCTAGGGCCAAAATATTAGCTATCCATGTAACCCTTCTTTTTCTCCAATTTTTGGTCTGAAAACTTATATTCTGCCCTGCTCACCTGTGCTGACTGACTGGGCCTGAGCCCAGCTGCAGCAAGAAGAAGCTGAGCACAGCCACCAGACTCAGCCAGGCACATCTGGACAGATTAAGATTGATGGATCTGGACCCAAATTTCAATAGGTGCTAACAGCATACCCTCACCAAAGTGCAGAGGTCATACAAAATGACAAAGGCAAGCAGCAAGATGCAATCTCAGTTCCTGAACCCATGCAGAAAAAATACAGGAGACACTACAGTGGAAGAAAACAGGAATCATGTAGCTGAAATGTCTGAACTGATAGCATCTGAGGTAGACAGACAAGTGCAGAAACGTATAGAGAAACTGAGATCTGAGATAACATCTCAAGTAAAAAAAGAAATGCATGAATTAATACAATCTGATTGCAAAAACAACTGCAGAAAAGTATAGAGGAAATCAGACCAGAAATAACCTCTGAAGTTAAAAAAAAGACATCTCTAAATTAATAGCATCTAAAGTAGGGGAACAACTGTAGAAAGATAGAGAAGAGAAGTAGAAACAATCTCTCAAGTAGAGAGGGAAAGAGTAACTGCAATGAAAGATTTAAATGCTACTTGATTTAATTTTTAGACAAACCTAAATTAACCAATTTTGCAGCTACTATTGGCAAAATTTTACATCAATAATTAAACATGTTTTGTAATGATAGAGATAATACAAATAGGTACATACAAATATAAATTGTATTTTAGATTTCTCCACTTACATCCACTATTTTAACCATGCAGACAGAATCATCCCACTTCTCTATAAACACACATCACCAACATACACATGCACACTCGTTCATGCTTACAGTTTAATCCCTTTGTTGGATATTTACTGTTTAAAATATTAAAATGAAAATGTCTCTTAAACATTTTTCTGTAAATCTGTCTTTAGAGATTAAAATAAAAATGTCTGTTTTTTTGGTAATATATTGGGTTGTTGTAGGGTCTCATTGACCTTGAAGGGCTAGGGCAAAAATGTTGTCTATCCTTGTAGCCAGACTCGTAGTGACTCTCCTGCTTTCAGCCTCCCCAGCACTGAGATTATAGGTGTGCATCACTACTCTTGGGCCATAGTCCCTGGGCTTGCGGGGGGGGGCAGGGGTCCCCATGCTCATTTCTTAAATCTTTCTTTCTTGGTTAATAATTACTTTTTCCTGAGTCCCACAGCAAGCTTTATTTCCATGACCCTTCCCTAATTCCAGGACAAATAACTTTGCTTATATAGTTCCAAAGATGCCTATTCCATTACTTAATAACATTTACCTTACCTGTTTAGTTTAGTTTTATTTTTATAAATTTGCTGACAAATGTCTGGTTCTGTTCCACACCTCTTAATTGTAGTTCCGTATTGTTCCTTCTTATTTGAATAAATGCATAGTGAAAATTCTGTTTTACTTTCTGGCATATGAGGCAAGTAGATAAATTATTGAAGAGTGGAAAGAAAAATGAAAATAACTTCAAAGTAACTTTAAAGCGAGAAGATCAGGAGAGTGTTAAGATTTTCGGGACTGATGTCATTTCCTTATTGCTAGCTATAACTTCTATTTATTTATTATTGATAAATACTCACCTCCCCAGTAAAATGCCTGAACCATTATTAAGATGAATTTTTCCCCTTAACTGATAAAATGTCTAAAGTGTAAGAAGAAGTAAACTTTATCAAGGCGTTAGGTGGTAGGAATGGATTTAGCACAATGTATATTAGTGTAATTATTATAAAATGGCACTTGATAATCTGAGCGTGTTTGATCATCGAAAGTTTTCTGAAAATAAACAGTGATACTGGGTCAGGTCGTTGGCCTGAACATTTATGGACTGAGCTGGAAGGAGTGGAGAGTTAGGAAAGAAAGCAGTATTGTACAGAACCCATGGAAACCACATAGGTACTAAGGTTGTTTTAACAATAAGATGGTCAGCCATGTGTATATATTATAACCTGGTTAAATTAAAAATGGTAGGTACAGCTCCTGTTTTTAACTGATAAAATATAGCACCACATTTTATGTAAACCTTAAAATTTCATGAACATCAAATTTAAAACAGAGACCTCTCCATTAGATGGTTGATCAAATAATACAGAATTCAGTACAATTCCTTGACTTCTACATGGTATAAGTTGGTACCACTCTCCATTACCCCTAGTGATCCACTAGCAAAATTTTTGCTTCCTGTTCCCACAAAATTATGCTCTGATGGACTAGAAGTCCTAGGTCCAGAGGGAGAAAGGCTTGTATCAGGAAGCAGAACAATGATACTACTGAACAGGAAGCTAAGATTTTCCCTTGGTCACTTTGGACTCCTCATGCCTTTGAGGAAACAAGCTAAAAGAGGAATCACGGTGTTTTCAGGGGTGATTGACCCAGACTCGCAAGAGGAAATTGGATTACTACTCCACAATGGAGGAAAGGAAGAATATACATGGAGTGCAGGAGATCCCTTGGGGCGCCTCTTAGTATTGCCATGCCCTGTTATTAAGTTGAATGGGAAGCTACAACAACCTAATATAAGCACAATGGCAAATGGTCCAGAGTCTTCAGGAATGAATGTATGGGTCATTCCACCAGGGAAAGAACCAAGACCTGCTGAGGTATTGTTGGGGGCCAAGGGAATACATAATGGGTAGTAGAAGAATCAGCCGTTACCTCGTGATCAGCTACAGAGAAGGGGATTAAAATTGTACTATTTCACTCCTGTATATAGTTGTATTATAATACAGTATAGATAGATTTAGTACCATTTCTTAAGGATTAACCTAAGTTAATGTTGAGGGCATGAGTACATTTCTGTTTATAAGTAGTATACTATAGTTATAACCATGTTTGGTACAATTATATAAATATCTCTGTATCTGCAAACTGATTTAAAGAAATATGTCTAGTTGCCAAATTGACAAGGGGTAGATTGTAGTGGTTGTTGCATTGTGTCAACTTGGCTGGATGCCTGGTGGTCGATACATTTTATCAGTTTGGCTTCATTACCTGGCTGTTTCACACTAGGAGCCATGAGGGCCCTGCCCCAGACTAACTCAGTTTGGATTTTATCTCCTGCCTTCCTGCACAGACACGTCAGCCTCTAAGATTGGACCCTTCAGCTTTTGGTAGCAGATTCTTCTGCCTTCTGTTGCTGACACAACGGCTGACCTTTAGAGACTTTTAGGAACTGGTAGAAACCGGATAACACTAGTAGAGACCATTACAGATAGAACACTACAGTGAGTATAAAAGCTTTGAGACTTTAGTTGGCAGTGTGCAGACACTCTCAGCGCACATCCCCATCTGACTCTGGGACTAGCACATCTTATGTTATATCTGTTCCTTGTATTATATCTGTTCCTCTAGTAAAACCATGACTAGAACATAAATGAATATCAGTTCTGTGCCCCAAAGATAAATAAATGTCAATTGCCAGTTATATATATATATATATAT
>PVJA010045526.1:0-15608 GCA_004027025.1 Myocastor coypus
TACAATACAGGACACATTTTATAAGATTATTTTATAATCATAGATTAGTCATATACAAACAGTACACCAAATCTTTCCATGCACTAAGGACCAAAGAATCTAGCTGAAGGCCTGGATCCTAATACCCTGTGTGAGTCCAGCTGAGAGCCAAGGACCCACAATAATGCTTCTCACAAATCCAGTTAGAAGCCTAGAGCCCATGACAATCTCCCGTGCAGGCCTGTTTTATGGATTTAGGCTGGAAATGCACAAAGGTCAGTGATGGAAGCTAGAAAGTCTGTGCCAGTGGGATGAAGGACGCTTGGTAACAGGCTGAGGAATCTGCACTGAGGCCAGTAAGTAATGCTCCCTATTGGAAACAGGGCTCTCTCCAAAAATACCACAGCTGTTGTCAGCAACTGTGTAGTCCTGAGCTCCTCCAGCAATGAGGAAAGCTGAGTTCTCATCAGGAAAGCCAAAATGACAAGCTGCCCCCCCCCCCAGGCTGAGCGGTTCACTATCTTCCCTTCCTAAGCCAGAAAGCAATGTTCAAGATGAGGACCAGAGGTCCCCAGAATGAGCCCTAGCCATTCTCAGTGACAGCACAGGTCCAAAGCCCCTCCGGCAACAGGAACAGCCAAGTTTACCAGGAAAGCCAGAAGGATAAGGTCACCTAGCAGAATATCCCAGGAGAACCAGCAGCGTCCAACAGTTCCAAATGTTTCTCCTAAGAGCTCCCTAACTTCCACTTCCAGCTCTTCTTCAGTCCTGCCTCTTACGCTGCTGCCAACAATCCTCAGGTGGGCCTCCCACACCTAACACCATGCTTGTTCAGTTCAGCTGGGTATAACAAGTTGACTGCCAATTAACAGCCACTGCAGTGGGTGTCCAGGGAGATAGCTCAGTGGAGTAAGTGCTTGTCTGGAAAGTGCAAGAGTTCAATCCCTGGTACCACAAAAAGAAAATCCATTATAGTACCACTTTATCAAAAAATGACATAATTGTTCCACACACCTATTCTTCCTGATTTCCAAAACTGTGATTGATTAAGGGTCATGGAAAATACTGTGGCACGGTGACAAAAAAGCTGGGTCTGGGCAACTCCAGCCACAATTTATCATCCCAAACAAATTGAAGAGGTAGGACTTGCAACATATTCAAAACTCACAAGCCTGTTACCTAAAAGATACCTCAGAGAAGTAGTTATATCCTAAGAGCTCTAAATAGTAGCATTAAGCGACATCATAGGCAATTTGCAAGCATCATCCAGGAATTAAATTTACAAATGAAAAGAAAATGATAAGGTACTTAAATAAGATGCAACCCTAGACATGGAGACCATCAGGCACAAACCTATGGAGCAATGAGATGTGGTAATATGAAATACACCCGCATAGTCTCTCTGAAATGGATACAAAAAAGCAATTAAAGGAGGCTCTAGAAAAACTCAAGTCAGAAACAATTTTGTAGCTAGCTGGAGAGGTAGTCTCCACAAGGAAAACCATGCTTACTGAATCTAGAGAAGATACAGACAAAAGAAGTATGGAGCTTAAGAAAATTATACAGTGTTCAGCATAGTGTTCAAGAAAGAAATGGAATACGTCAGACTCAGACAGATATTTAGGAGGTTAAAAATTCCATGGAAAGTATCCACAGTAGACTAAGCCAATATGAGTAAAGGATCTCAGCTGTAGAAGACAGGCCTCCAGTTAGTGATCATGGAAAGAAAGATTCCTTAATAGCAGGGGACCGTGAAAAATCAATGTATCAGCTTTTACAGGAGGCAAAGAACAACTTAAGATTGGTTGCTATCTATGAAAAAGCTGGAAATACCACAAACAGTTTCTGTTCATCAATCAAATGACACAGCTAGGCAGAATGGATCAAGAAGCAAGAAAGAATAACGTGCTGAATGCAAGAAACACATTGAACTTAAAAATTTATTAATAGACTGTCTTGATTGCTTCCTCGAAGAAACCTCCCCAGCCTGGTCTCTACAGGTAGGATTCCCATCAGCCTTCTGGCCTTCTGAGCTTTGAACAGAATCTCCCGTACAGAACATCAAAAGTGTCTCAGCACATCTCTTTCAGGTGACATATCCAAATCTTTCCTATCTCTTCCCCTAAGCCATTCCTAAAGGCTCGTGAATGACATAGCCAGGTATAGTCTCAGCAATGACCCCATTCTCGGTACCAAATTCTGTCTTGGTTGCTTTTTTCTTGTGGTTGGGACAAAATACTTAACACACAAAATTAAGGAAAGAAAGGTTTACTTAGCTCACAATTAGTGGAGATTTCAGTCCATGCTCAGCTGGCTGCAAGGAAGAGTGGCATATGGCAAAGTGCAGCAGCTCATGCGTTATGGTTTATGTCTAGTTGCCCCCCACCAAAGCCTCATGTAGTCATTAGGCGGGAGTTTGAGACTTGATCCATGATCCCTGGGATTATGGGCTTTAGTACTGATGGAATTATGGGTCGAAGTACTTCTGGGATTATGGATGTAGCCTAAGGCAGAGGCTAAGGCGGAGAGTCTGAATGTAATATAAAAGAGAGACAGAGAGACAGACTAGAGCTGTTGCTGTCGCTCTGCTGCTCCGTTTGGTTGGCTACCTTTGCCACCATTTTGTTGCTGTTCCACCGCCATGAACTGGATGCTCTCCACCCTGTTCCACTCAGCCTTGGGCCAGCCGAATATGGACTGAAATCTCCACAAACTGTGAGCTAATAAACCTTTCCTTCCTTCATTCTCAGTGTCGGGTATTTGTCCCAGCAACGAGTAAAAAGAAACTAAGACATCATGGTGGTAGAAAACAGCAAAGAGCAAAGGGAGGAGCAGTAGCTTTGGAAGCTAGCAAACTTCTTTAGCTTCCTGATATTATATGCAGATTACCCATCACAGGACAGGTGTAGCACTTAGAACCATAATCCCAGCATTTGATCATGAATTAATCACAAACTCTAAAAGCCTGCCCAAATGATTGCATCTGGCTTTGGGTGGAGGACACTAAACATAAATAATAACATAGACTGAAACTCAAAGGATGGAAAACAATGCTCCATGCCACAAGAACCTTGAAAGAAGATTTCGGTAGGTACTCGTTTGCAAACAAAGTGAATTTCAAGCGAATAATGATTAACAAAGAAAAAGAAAGTCACTACATACTTGTACAAGGAACAACCCAAGAGGTAGACACTGGCCAGAGAGATAGCTGAGCAGACTAAGCACCTGCTTTGGGAAGCACTGCAGCCCACTCCCCAATCCCACAGGCTATGCTGGCCCCAACCTCTAAGGGTGCACTGAGCCAGAGACCAAGTCTGAGCATGGTGTTGCACACCTGTGACCCCAGCGCAGAGGCGGCTGAAAGCAGGAGGATCACTGTGAGCTGCGTAGTGACACCCTTTATACCAAATACATAAAATAAAAGAGGAGGAAGACATAATAATCACAAATATTTATGAAACAAATAAAAGCATACTCAGCTATGTAAAACAAATATTAATGGACATGAAAATAAATAAGTACTAATATAATTACATTGACATATCTCAGTATCACATTGTCACCAAAAGCTTATCAAGTAAATAAAAAACAGCATGAAATATTAGAACTGAATGAAACCTGTGAATAAATGAACTCAGTAGATTTCTAAATACACATTCAAAATATCAAAATAAACATTCTTCTCAGTTCCATATAGAATGTTCTCCAAAACAGATTATGTGCTAGCTCATAGAACATACTTAAGTAAATACAAAGGAAGTGAAATTATGCCATGCATATTTCCAGACCATAATGCAGTGTATTGAAGATTAGTGGCCAAAGAAAGCACAAGAGCTTTATAAACACATTAAAATTCAATAGCACCTTCCTGAATAAACAATGGACCACAGGTAAAATCAAGGTAAAATTAGATAATTTCTACAATTAAGTGATAATGAAAAATACCACATAATGAAACTTATGGGATGCAATGAAAAGCGGTCCTATGTATGAGAATATACAGTAGTGAATACCATTATTAGGAAAACAGAGCAAATGCAAATAAAAATCTTAATGGTGCACCTCCAACTTCTAGAAACTAAACCAAAAGTTCAAATGAGGTGGAAAATTACACAAATCAGAGCAGAAATTAATGCATTGGAGATTAATAAAACAATACAAAGAGTGAATGAAGAGTTGGATCTGTGAAAGATTAAATAAAATTGACAAAGCCCTTATCAATCCTTACCAAAAAAAAAAAAAAAAAAAAAAAAAAAAAAAAAAAAAAAAAAAAAAAAAAAAAAAAAAAAAAAAAAAAAAAAAAAAAAAAAGAAAAGAAATAAAAGACTCAAATCTATGCAATTATGAATGAAAGGGGTGAAATCAGAATGGATGCTATGGAAATTAAGATGATTATCTATACCTACTCAGAGAACTTGCACTCTAATAAGATGAAAATTCAGAATAAATTGACAGAGTCCTAGATGCATGTGAACTCTGAAAGCTGAATCACACAAAAATCCTTAATAAACAATATCAACCAACAAAATCAAGATGTCATTAAAAACCTACAAAGAAAAAAGTCCATGCCCCAATGGAGTCACTGCTGAAAGAGAGGATTTAACACATTATGTATCACAATTTTAATGAAATTAGAAGGGAAGCAATATTTCCAAATTCATTCCTGCACTCAAGCATTACCCTGATACCAAAGTCAGAGAAGGACTAGCTAAGAATTAGAACTACTGGCAGCCCTTAATAAACACAGATGCAAAAATTCTCAGTAAGATACTAAAAAACAGAATACAGCAAGTAATGAAAAAGGTCATACACCATGACCAAGTAGGATTCATCTCAGGGCTGGTAGGATGATTCAACATATGCAAATCACAAAACGTAATACATCATATTAACAGAGCCAAGGGCCAGACAAATAGCTCAACAGATTAAAGCACTTGCTAACAGGTGCAAGGGCTGGGGGTTCAATTCCTGTGCCAGCCCCACCCCTGGGGTGCACTGAGACAGAAATGGAGACTGGGCATGGTGGTGCATGTGCCTGCAATCCCAGCTCTTGGGAGGCTGTAAACATGCAGATCACTATGAGTCTGATCTAGTAGTGAGATCCCGCACACCTGTAAACCCTTCCCTAAAAAAAAATTTAAGAAACAGAGCCAAAATAAAAATAATTGGGTTATCTTAATAGATGCAAAAAAGCTTTTGACAAAGTTCAGCACTAATTCATGATAAAAGTTAAAAACTGTGCAAAAATGCAATAGAGGGTCAGTGTTATAGTTTGGGTCTAGTTGTCCTGCAAATGCCTCATGTAAGTCACGGGGCAGACACAGTTTAAGGAAGTGCACGTTGCTTCAGGGGTGTGGCCAGAAGACCATGGCGGGGCTAGAGGGGTGGAGCCAGAGAGGTGCAAACTGTTAAACTGGCCACACAGGCTTTGCCCAGCCTACAGCCTCTCTGAGGTGTGGAGCAGGTGATCCTGGACGTGGCAGTGCCCCAGCCTCTCCTTTGCACCCTGTAGCATGGAGCAGCAGCAGCCATAACTGTGACTATCTAAGGCAGAGAGGAGATGTTTGGGGAAGACAGAGGCAGTGACACTCTCTCCTGAGCAAATAAAGCTCTGAAGTCTTGTTACCCTTAATTCAGGGTGTTTTAAACTATGAAAGCCAGGCTGACCTCAAATTCATGATGATCCTCCTGCCTCAGTTTCCTGAGGTTTGGAATTACAGAAACTATTCTTGGTATTTCTCTAATCTCCAAATAGTCTGCCTTGGACCAAGCTGATTATGGACTGAAACCTCCAGTAACTGTAAGCTAAATAAACCTTTCTTCCTTCATTTTGAGTGTTGAGAATTTGACCTAGCAATGAGAGAAAGGTAATTGAGACAGTCAGATGAAAGCTATCTATGACAAATCAGTAGCCTACATCATACTAAATGGACAAAAAAAAAAAAAAAAAAAAAAAAAAAATAATTTATAAAAAAAAAAAAAAAAAAAAAAAAAAAAAAAAAAAAAGATCACTTTCTCTCTAAGATCAGGAACAAGACAAAGATGTACACTTTCTCTGCCATCACTCAACAAAGCCCTGAAAACTTTAGTCAGAGCAATTAAACAAGAAAGAGAACTAAAAGAAATAATGATAGGAAGAACATGTTATTCTTTGCAGATGACATGATGTTCAACATAGAACGTAAAAACTCCACTAAGAAACTTCTATTTTTAATATGAAAATTCAGTGTTTGGTCTAGAGACAAAGTGAATGCTGAACTCTCAATAGTCATCCTGTACTTGAATAATGAACTCACTAAGAGGGAAACAACACCTTTCTCCACAGCATCTAAACATATGAAGTACCAAGGAATCAATCTAACACAGGATGCAAAAAGACTAATACATTAAAAACTACAGTGCTCTGGAAAAAGAGATTTAAAAGTATATTAAGTTTTCCTTACACTTGGGTAGGAAAAACCAATATACTGAAATTGTCCACATTTCTAAAACTGTTATACAGATTTAATGTAATTGTGACCATAATCCCAACAGTATACCTTACAGAATGAAAATAATCCTAAAATTCCTTTAGAACTAGAAAAGGCCTAGAATAACAAAGGTGATTCTTGGGAACAAATGAAAGACCGGTGGCATCACACCCCCTGACCTGAAATTATACTACAAACCTACTGTGATAAAAACAGCCTGATACTGGCAGAAATCAGCACCTGAAGATCAATGGAACAGAATAAAAGATGCAGAAATGTCTCTAAACATACTTAGCCATCTCAAGTTTGACAAAGACACCAAACATTCACTAGAAGAATGAGAGTTCCTTTAATAAATGATGCTAGATAAAACTGCCTCTGTACATGCCTACGGTTGCAGTTGTACCCATATCTTTTGCCGTGCACTGAACTGAATTAGAAATGGATCAAAATCTAAATATTAAAACAGAAACACTAAATCTGATGAAAGATAGAAGAGTTAAAACTCTTGAAGATATTGTTGTAGGCAAAGACTTTATGAATGAAACCCTTACCACACAGAAACTATCACAAGAATCGACAGGGTTCTCATCTGATTTAAAAGCTTTAATAAAGCAAGAGAAACCACCAACAGAGTGAAGCAGTTTGGGGGAAATTTTTGCCAACTAATCAGGCAAAGGATTATTATCTAGAATATATAAAGAACTCAAAAACAATCAGATTTCTTTCAATGAATAGAAAACATTATTTTAATAACTCATTTCAGAAGCTTCATATTTTTATAGATGCACACCTAAGAAACATTTAGCATTCACCAAATTGTGGCAACACTGCTCTTTGTCATCTTTAGAAGATGTGCTGTTTTATGTTTCCAGTTACCCTTACAACCCACTTGGACATAATTTCTTTTTTAATCATTTGAGTTATGGGTCAAGATTTTCTTTTTTCCATATAGACATCCAATTGATGGAGAACAATGTATTGAAAAGTATATCTTCTCCTGAGAGCAGGAGAAGCATAATACATATGACTAGGTCTAAGTTGTGTGTGTTTCTTACTTCTACCACACTCTGTAACTTCAGTGTCTCAACTACTGAAGCTCTGTAGGTTGAAATATGTGATGTAATTTTTACCTACTTTGTTTCTTTCAAAATGTGTACTTCTTTTCTTGGTCTTCATTTTTTTTATTTCCAGAATACTTTATATTCAGTTTGTCATTTCCTCATAGGCTCAGACTCAAGTCCTTTGAATTCATCTCTATTAAACATTTTCAACAAAATCTTCAAAATCTAATGTCTGGAATCTTGTATTATGTGTTTCTTTTTCCTTTCTCTTGTGTCTTTTAAACATAACTTGTGCATTTCCAATTTCTATGTTTTGCGCAACAGGGCTTTTTTTTTTTTTCTTTAATACGTGTATCATTTTTAAGGTATAATCAAATTTCTCCAATTTTATGAAAATTTTCCAAACTGTTTCAGATAGAAATGATTAACTCTTTATTGTATTCAGTTATCTTTTAATTACAGGTTGCATTTGAATATATTTAATTTTATTGTATTGATTGTCATTGTTGAAATCACATTGTACAATAAAAACAAGGGCATTAGAAATTGGCATATTTGAATACAAATTATCAGTAAGATACATATTAGCCAAGTGGACATAATTAAATTGTCTCTGAATGGGTTTGCTACTTTTATACCAAAATTGCCAATAACTACTTTCTAGATGGTCAAAATTCAATGGATGGTTTTGGTGTTAATTTTTCTAGTCTTATATAATTAACATTTATGTTTACCAACTGGTTTTCAATCCCTCAAGAACAAAAAATTTATTTCATCTATTATTATAAAGAGTAAAATCATAAAAAGCTTTAAAATTTGATTAATTAGTTTCTTTATTAATATATTAATGAGAAAATAATGAAGCACAGATAGATGAGTATGAGAAACAGATAATATTCTATTTTTAAATATGAAAAATTTTATATTTGTGCCTGAATGTATTTTATGTATTTCTATATAATTTGTGTATATAAGCATGTATGAACAGATGTTTTTAAATGTGTGCATTTAAAGATAATAATGAACCTTCTTGAAGGGTAAATTATCAAAATTATAAATCAGATTTTAAAACATTGATCTAAAAATAGTTAAAACGTGATCATGTTCAATTATATTTAAATAAGATCAATACATCAGTAAAATATACAAAAGGCTTTTAATAGGATACTAACGAAAAAATGAAAAAATGATTTCTCTAAAGATTTGCTTTTAAAGAACATGTAGGGAGAATTTTAAACTCAATTTTAAATTGCATTATTGATTAACTTCATGAAATGAGCAACTCTCATTTTGCTACATTTTATTTCATACATTAAATCCAAACACATTGTTCTATGACATTGCCCTTTATTTGTTCTTCCCAGTTGCAGTGCTTCGCTAATCTCTCAAGGGAATGTTCTTTCTATTTATTATTGATTTTATAGCTGGAAAAATATAAGTGGGCAATGAATGGCTTGATTTCAGATAAGGAAATAACCCCTTAGAAGAAGAAGCCAGCTGGATACTTGTGATAAATTGGTATTTTCTGTCTGAATTTTATACCTACTTATAGGTAGTTTATGAAATTAAGCTCCATATGGAAAAAATGGCACTGAGGGGACTACAACATAACCTGTGCATGGTTACAAATGCTTCTGTCATTCTTTGGGGACACACTGTAGGAGAAACATCATAATCAGGGATTTAGGAATAATGAAAGATTTGGCTTTCATCTGTTTTTCATGGATTTACAAAGCTGAGATAAAGAAAACAAACATACACAAATGTTAACTGTGATAGCATTAAAGAACACTAAACAAATGCTTCCTGAATGAGATTACATGCATGCAACCCTCTTACCACCAGGACCAGCAGAACTGTAATTCCCAGTGTAGAATTAGTTTCAACAGGATTCAGTAGTGTAGAAATGAATTATCTGCTATAACAATTACACAATTGCTTTTCTTTGCTTTGTATTTTTATATTAGTCAACTCAAGTCACTCAAACAGAATATCATCTGGGTGGCATAAACAGCAGATATTTATTTTCATGGTTCTGGAGGCTGTAATGTCCAGGGCCAAAATGCCAGCATATTTAATGTGTGCTAAAGGTGCTCACTCTGCTTATTCTGCAGATGTCCATCTTGTGTTCTCACTGTATTGTCACATAGTGGGTACACACAAGACTCTCTCCACCTGTCCTCCTACTGCCAAATTGAATCCCTCTTAGCTATATCTGGCCATAAATTACTTAATGGCCTCCTAATTTTCCTTTTTAGAAGAAAAGGAGAGGCTTATTCTAATGGGTAAAAGGTTCAAGACCAGAAAAAATACATTATTTTAGTGTTCTAATTAAGCAAACTTCAAACTATTTAAAATGCAGTAGGTTACCTCGACATACACCATACACAGGCAACTTATTTGTCAAACTGAAAATAGAAACAAGAAACTAGGAGTCATAGGGAAATTGTTTACACCACTGGATATTATAGACACTTCTTATATTAATGTCAATAAAACAGTCAATTTTTATCACAGCTGATTAAGCAAAAGTAATAACTTCATTAAATTATTTGTTCAAATATAAAATTATATCTTTATAATTATGGCACCATGACTCAGTATTTATATGATCAACTTTCTATAAAATCAACATCATTAAAAAAGTGGGAAAATAGTGGATTTTTGAAATATATTGTTTGTAATTATATTTTTTTGAATTGCATATTAGTGTTCCTGGCTTGAGAAAACACACTAAATCTATTAACCTGTTTTTCACATTGTACTTAACATCCATGCAGAAAAGAACTGACAGTTCCTGTGAAGGACAAGTTATAGGTTTAAATTTTCTAAACTCTTCATTGTATCTGTTGCTGCTGGTATAATTCAAACCATGATCAAATCTTTTCAAACAAACAGAAAAAGGTATTTTCAGTGGTACACTAATTAAAAATCTCATTTAAACCCATGGGAATGTGATCAATAGCAATAAGCTTGTGGCATTTTTCTCAATTTATTTTCTTTATTCTCTGGTGCCTCACCAAAGGCCCAAAACTTTAGAAAATTAATTCCTTGACAAAGATTCTATAAACTTCAAGAAGAATATTTTCAGTGGAAACTAAAAATATTTTATTTTCTGCTATAATTTTCTCCATTACAGTATGAATCTTTGCCAGTATCATGTGATGACATAGACAGTCATGAACAGTGACAGAGCCTAACCACAATGTCAATTTTCACAATTTAGTGCCTAAGTTGGTCTTATTGTCTTTGAACTGTACTATCATCTGTGTTTAACATAGTTACCTAGTAGGTTAACCATGAAGAAACTAAATTTTTGAAATTTGTAGGGATAACCAAAAAGAGAACAACTCTAATTAACAAAACTAAAAAGCATGAAGTTTCTAATAATGATAAAATAGGAGGAATGGCTCCAAACAATGCTATTAGCTAGATTTTCCAAGAAGTGTATAATAGAACTCATAGTGGAAAGCACTAGTTGATGGAATTCTTTTAGTACAATATGCTTGATTTTTCTACAGTATCTACTTGTTAACAGAACTTTTCTGAGTTTATGAAGAAACAGTTGATATTAGGGATTTTTGGACGAACAAAGTCAAAAGAAAAAAATATCTATATATCAGTCATCTATCTATCCATTGGGTTTCTAGTATAAGAGATGGAAGAATTCCCAGTGGTCATCTGTAGGATCAGAGGTGAGAGATTGCACAATGACCTCAAGAGTCAAAAGGCAAGTAGGTACTTAGCCCCAAAAGATGGGCAGAACAAGAGGAATAAGGATTGTCCTTAGACTTGGGAACTCACTGGAAAGCAACCAATGTGACCTGCATTGGAAGACTCAGGAAGCCAGAGTCTTCTTGATGCCCAAGAGTGATGGTAGCAAAAGAAAACTATGATGGAGAGGACTGAAAGTTCTTCAAACTCATTTCCTTTTTTTTTTTTTTTTTTTTTTTTTACTTCACTCAGACTACAAGTCTAGTGTTTGGTATCACGGTATCACTCACAACCTGCAGTCATCCCTCATTTTATTGACCTACATTTCAATCCACAGACATTCAGAACTCTGTTCTAATAGTCTATTAGGCATTCCCTACTCAAGTTAAGTTGATGAACCAGCGTTAACGGCCTCAGTTGGCTTTGGCAGTGCTGGAGCAGAAGAACATTTGGAAGCTGTTGCCAGATTTACGTTTCCCTAAAGGAAGAATTACCCGTGCCCTTGGATTTAATTTGACAATTTGATCTTTTGTGTTCTCTCATCATTCTGTAAAATTCTAAAGTCCCTTTGTTATTGAATCAATAAATGTTTGATGCACTGGAGAGGTAGCACAGTAGTCTAAGTGCCTGCTTGGCAAGTGCGTTCAAGGTCCTGGGTTCAGTCCCCAGTACTGTATGTCATGCTGGCTCCAGAACCCAGGTGTGCCCTGCTGGCCATTAAAACCTAGAGTGGTAGTGCACACCTGTAATCCCAACACTGGGGAGGCTGAGGCAAGGGGATCACTACAAGTTCAAGCTGCTTAGCAAGACACTGTAACAAATTAAAAAATAATAATAAAAGCAAATGTTTGATGAATTAGAATGAAATGAACAACTGACAAAGTTAAGGCAGCCTCCCATACATACAATTCATTAAAGCATTTTCCAGTTCCATTTACGGGATTCCTAATCTTGTCTTAATGAAAATCACCTCTAGGATATTTTAAAGTTTAGAGAAAAATAAAAATCTTGCATTGTTTGTGAAACTACATTCAAGAAAATCAAACACTAAATTTTGATCTACTTAAAAGAAAATAAAATGTTTCCATTGTTATTCACAATTACATATTTAAAATTATTTGAAGATATCTTCAGTGTCATTTTGGAACATATTCAGCATAATTTGGCACATCTTCATTATCTCTTATTTATAAAAAATGAATGTAAATCAGAAATCCAATAAATCTGATAGCAAAGGGAAAATATTATTTCAGAAGATCCACAGTAAGTAATATTAATCAAATTAGCATTAGTTATAGGAGTTTCAATGTCTGCTTTTGAACGAATATCCAGAGACAAATAAAAACATTGAGGGCCAGCCAAATAGCTCAGCAGACTGAAAGGCCTGCAAGTAGCTGAAGGGACCGGGGTTCATCTGCAGGCCTGCCCTGCTGGCCCTATGCCTGGGGCGCACTGGGAGAGCAGTTGAGATTGGGCGTGCTGACACGCGCCTGTAATCCCAGCCCTTGGGAGGCTGTAAACAGGTGGATCACTTACGAGTCTGATCGGCTAGTGAGACTTTGAGCACCCTGTAGACCCTTCTGTAAAATACAAAAAGAATCAATAAATGAATAATGTCAAAATCTGATGATTTTATACTTTTGTATCTACAGAAAGATTTTGGAAGCCTTCTCCCATCCATGATTTGGGCAGATGTTCAAAATGCGAATAAAATATATGGATTTTAGTAATTTCTTTAATGTGTTTGGTTGTGGCAGGTTCTCCTTATACTGCTTGGACTTGTGGTGACCCTCCTGCTTGGAGCTTCCCCAGCACTGGGACTATAGCTGTGCCCCACTACACCCGAACTCTGGATGGCTGTGGCTACAGAGACTGAACCACAGCCCCTCTGCCTAAGCTTGCGTAAGCAGGAACTTTAATCTGCTAAGCTATCTCACCAGTCCCCAGATTTTAGTAGTTTTTATTCTCTTTAAACGCACAGATTTTCACATTTACTCCTTATTTATTACAAATTAAAACGTTACATTTTAGTTTTGCTTTAAAATAGAAAAATTGAGCCGGGCGTGGTGGCACTTGCCTGCAATCCCAGCACTCAGGAGGCTGAGGCAGGAGGACTCGTGCAAGTTCAAGACCAGTCTGGACTACAAAAGTGAGCTCAAGGCCGGCCTGAACTGCATAGCGAGACCCTATCTCAAAAATACAATAAATAAATAAATAAATAAATAAATAAATAAATAAATTTCTGATAAAAAATAATATTTGGTAAATGATATTCCTGCCTCTGGTGTTATCATTACTGTTAGTAATCTTTACATGTAAGACTAAATGATAAGGTCTATGCCTTTACTCTTTAAAAAAAGTTTGAGAAATGTATGGTGATTGTTTAAATCAAAAACACTTATTGCAGAAAAGATGCATTGCCTCTAACCATTCCCAGAAAGCTCCTCTTAGCGTTGGTCGCAGCGATCCCATTGCTCTTGTGGCTTTCTGAGGCCATTCTTCAGTCCTTCTTTCTAGCTTGCATGAAGTGTGACCAGCAGTTCATCCAATTCTGCTGCAGGGCTACGCCTGACAGACAGGGAGAGGGGCGCATCACAGTAACCTGGAGCTTCCTCGCCTACCTTACTCACTGGAGTTTGCAGTGGTGTCTCTTTGGCTTTTCTTAAAGACAACATGACTATAAAGGAGACATATTTTGGATTAATTCAAAACATGAAAAGAACTTCCCAAACTGCTTCAGAAAATGGCAAGAGCAGTGAGGTGAGTTTCTTCAAAGCAAGAGGAAGTACTTTGAAGAGAATTAATAGTAATGTGTATTTTAATGTAAAAATTATTATGTATTTTAATGTAAAAATTATTATAATTAAAGTATGCACCATATCTCTCAATCACAGCTCATAGTACATGGAAGAGTAGGAACAGGAAGAAGTCATGACGAAGCAAGTGAAAGAAGCTTGACTTTTTCTTATTGCTTTAAAAATAGACTGAGTTTTAAATTAATAAGATAGTATACGTATGTGAACAAGAGACTAAATTTAGTTCATAATGTAGAAAATATAAATTGGGCAATAATTTCAATCCCTAATGAGAATATATAATACATTATAAAATAGTCTATAATCATACATTGTGTTATAACCCATAGTAAATTTCAAAATATGCTTTCCAAACCTTATATATTCATATGTATATATATTTTATGCCTATAAACAGACAAAAAGTGATAAATTTACCTGTAATTCCTGATTGGGTTAATCAGCAATAACCAAGTATGAATACATACCACAGCTGAGATGTTTTTGCCTGCTATCATTAGTAGAGTATAATTCATGCTGTTATATAATGCACATGTATAATTCTTATCCCCATTTACATCAGCGCTTTCAGATGGTCAAAGCGATGGTTCAGTTACAGACTGCATAAATTAGCAGTGATAAGAATAATTTGCCCTGTCAATATATAGGATTATCTTTCATAATATAAGGCAGAACTTGACAATCAGACTTCAGTGGAATAGGAGCCTGATCAGATGTAGGCAACCTAGCATCAAAAATTTGCAGATTTTTCCATCTTCAACTACACCTTCAGCATGGTTTAGTCAGTTCTCAGGAAAGTATTTCTCAGTTGCAGTTTTCAAATGACAGAATCTGCATAGCTCAGCTTACTTAGACACCTAGTCACTGACATATACAGTTTTCAGAAATTAGTGAGCCTCCACTGTGCCCGGTTATAGCATACTGTATCGGCTGTACCATGCCCAAAGAGAGAACCACACTGTATGTGCATTTCTGTGCAATGGAAGTCCAGTGCATAAAATAATTAACTACAAATACTCTGAGGTATTTCCCATATTTTGAAGGATTTCCTTTAGTATTTTCAGAATCAGAGGTCTGAGATTAAGGTCTCCAAGCCTCTTGAGGATGAGAGACAAGGCCAAGTTTTCATTTTTTGCTTGTGATGTCTGTTTTCCCCAGAATCATCTGCTGAAGAGGCTGTATTTTCTCCAGTGTATTATTTGGCATTTTTCTGATAATCACTTGGCTATAGATGGACATATATATATATATATATATATATATATATATATATATATATATAAGCTCTGTATGCTGCTCCTCTGCTCTATACACCTGTTTTATGCTAATATGTACTATTTGGCTTACAATGTGTCTGTCCTATGTCTTTTTTTTTTTTTTTTTTTTTTTTTTTTTTTTTTTTTTTTTTTTTTTTTTTTTTTTTTTTTTTTTTTTTTTTTTTTTTTTTGTCTTTTTGAGACAGGGTCTCGCTATGCAGTTGAGGCTGGTCCTGTGCTCACTTTTGTAGCCCAGGCTGGTCTCGAACTCGCACCAATCCTCCTGCCTCAGCCTCCCAAGTGCTGGGA
>PVJA010045527.1:0-15600 GCA_004027025.1 Myocastor coypus
GGTCTCACTATGCAGTTCAGGCTGGCCTTGAGCTCACTTTTGTAGCCCAGGCTGGTCTTGAACTCACATCTATCCTCCTGCCTCAGCCTCCCGAGTGCTGGGATTACAGGCGTGCGCCACCACGCCTGGCTTTTCTGCTTAATTTTAAACTTAAGGGGCTAGGGAGATAGCTCAGGAAAACAAGTGCCTGCCAGGCAAGTGCAAGGTCCTGAGTTCAATCCCCAGTTCCACACACACACAACACACACACACACACACACACACACACAAACCTAAAGTCATTATACTTAATAACTATCCATAAAAATTATTTATACTGTGCCACAATCCAGTGGTGACTCAGTTATTCTTCTCTCATTGCTGGGACAAATTCTGACACCCAAAATGAAGGAAGGAAAGGTTTATACAGTTCACAGTTACTGGAGGTTTCAGCTCATATTCAGCTGGCTCCAAGGCAGAACAGCACATGCAGAGAGCAACTTTTCATGGTGGTGAAAAGAACAGAGAGCCAAAGGGAGAGGAAGCAGCTTAGGCAGCTAGTTAGCCACTCTCTTCTTCATTGTGATGCATTACCTGCCCCAAGTAATGCATTACAATTAAGAGCATTATAATGAATTTACAAAATGAAAATTCTTCATCTTCCCCACATGTTCCCCAAAATCCAGATGTAGCATCCATAGCCACAATAATCAATCACAAACTCCAGAAGCCACCCCATGACTGCATGAAGCTTTGGGGGGACAACTAGACACGATCCATAGCATTCTGCCCCTGGACTCTCAAAAACTCATGCACACCCCTTCATGAAAAAGCCACTCTAGTTCATCTCTAAGAGTTGCCAAAGTCCCAACAATTGTAGAACTCTTAAAAAGTCCAAGTTCCAACTTTCCTCCAAGATCAAAAGCAAATTTTTTGCTATGAGCCCCTATACAAAATAAAAGTTAAAACACTTCTCCAATATTCCACAACACCAGATAAGCATTACCATTCCAAAAGGTACAAACATCAAAGGAATACAAAGCACAAAAGTCCAAAATCCAGCAGGGCAAACATTAAGTCCTGCAGGCAAGTTGTGAGTTCCGAAAGTCTTACATGGCTCCGCCTCTACAGCACTTGCGGTAGTAGTTCCCAAGGTTTCTCTCTTAGGCTTGCCTTGCTCCCTCCTCACAGTTTCCTTTAGACAATCACATTCTTGGTTGTTCCAAACTTCTGGGTGATAGGTTCTAGCCCTAGTATAAATTATTAAATCATCATGGGGGTCATCTAATATGGCTGAAGCCCTTAAAACAAAAGCTCATCTTCCCCAAGATCACCTCCCCCACTTCTCCAACTCAGCCCAGGATATAATTTCCTTTCACCCTTCCTGCCACCTCAGTGAAGACCCCCAATCAGTTTCTCAGGTATATCTAAACATCCCCTTCAAACTCCATCCCTGGCAAAAGGCCATAAAAGCCTCAATTTCCCTTTGTTCCAATCAAGAAAATTCTTCATCTTCCCCACATTCACTCCATGTCCTCGAAGATAATAAAGCCCCTTTTCCTTTTTCCTTCTGTCTGTTTTTCTGCTGCGCCAAGAACCTGAAAAACCTATCACTGAGATTTCCACTGAATAGGCTTCTCACTCATAGCTTTCTCCACTGCCTTACCAAGGGCATAATGCCTGGCCTCCCAGGCCTTCTGAAATCTAGGTGGAAGCCTTCCTATCCTCAAAACTTACATTCTGCAAGTGCCTAAAACCAACACCATGTGGATGATGCCAAAGTCTGCTGTCAGCTAGAACAGTAGCCAGGCTTTCTTCTCTCTTGGCTGAGGGGGTCAAGTGCCTGGATCACTAAGCACTCTGACCCTGATTCTAAGGAATAAATTCTCTATGCTGGTGCCATTCTGGAACCTGGTGTGGCTGTCTCTGCCATTCTGGAACCTGGAGTGGTAGCCTCCGCCATTCTGGAACATTGGGCTCTGTGTTTCCCCACTCCCCCTTCAAGGCAAAGTCCCTGACCTTGGCAATTCTGGAGCTGTAAAGGGTGGAGACCCGCTACCTCCTATTGATAACCTAAGGCTATCCTTTCCATTCTCTTGTTCCTTCTCCATAATGGAAATCCTCTCAGCTCTTATCTTTGCATTTTACTGCTTTATTGGAGCTTCCAATCTCACATTTTAAATCATCCCACTGGACTCTTTACTCTTCAAGCTCAATATAAATCTGACAAAAAGCCTCCAACAATAGCCATGTCACTGCCTCAATATTTGGCTGCTTTGAAATCTCTTTTCAAAGATCAGTCTGTCATGCTTAATCTCACTCTCAGGCAAAGTCTCTGGACATGAACAAAATGCAAACTAACTTCTGCCAAGCCATAACATATTTTCAGACTCGAACAATCAATGCAGGCCTTTCCAGAAGAAACTTCCCCAGCCTGGTCTATGCAGGCAGGATTTCTATCAGCCTTCTGTTCTACTGAGCTCTGACCAGAATCTCTTATACAGAACAGCCTAAGTTGTTCCACTATTTCTCCAAACCTTTCCTATCTCTTCATATAAGCCATTCTCAAAAGCTCATAATCCACATGGTCAGGATTAGCTACAGCAACAACCCCACTTCTCTGGTACCAAATTCTGTCTCAGTTACTTTTTTTCTTGTTGCTAGGACAAATACCTTCCAAAATGAAGGAAGGAAAGGTTTGCTTGGCTCACAGTTACTGGAGGTTTCAGTTCAAACTTAGCTGGCTTCCAGGGCAGAACAGCACATGCAGAGAGCAACTTTTCATGGTGGTGTCAAAGAGCAGAGAGCCAAAGAGAGTAGCAGCAGCTCAGGCAGCTAGTTAGCCACTCTCCTTCATTGTAATGCAAATTAACTGCCCCAGAGCAAGTGCAGCATCCATATCCACAATAATCACAAACTCCACAAGCCATCCCAAGACTGCCTGAGGCTTTGGGGAGACAACTAGACACAATCCAAAACAAGTGAGAACTAAGGCTTATGGGTTCCTTTTGCAACTTGATCATTTTACAGCAGCAATTTTAATCCATTTTCTTGTTACGTGACTTTGCGAAAATACTTAACATCTTTAAGACTTTGCTCCTCTGTAAAACTAGAACTACAGTATCTCTTCCAAGGGGTTTATGGAAGGCTCCAGTAAGACAAGACCTGGGCTGGTGATGTTACTAAGCGGTAGAATACTTACACGGCCTAGATTCATATCCTAGTACCAAGGGGAGAGTTTGAGGAGAAGAGGAGAAGAAAAGAGATAGGACAGGTCAGGCCAATGCAGCTGAACATGGTGATATACATCATTTCAACAACACTTCAGAAAGCTGAGGCACCCAGTCTGAGCACCTTAGTGATTCTCAAAGGCCCTGTATCAAAAATAATAAAGGTGGGAGGTACAGCCCATGCAAAGGCTCTAGGTTAAATCTGCAACACTAAGGGCGAGGAGGGATACAAGTGTTAGTATCATTGCTGCTACTGTTGTCATTATTACTAAATCCTCTTTGCGGTTCATTAGAGTTTCCCTCCCCAAACAACAAGGTTAACTAAAACCCCAGAGACCAGAGATATTGGATTCCCCAAAGTAGCAAATTTTTTGGAACATTTCAACAGTAATTACCAGAAAACAAGCTAAGTTGTACTTAGGGGTAAAATAAACATGTTTCAAGGTTAAAAATTATTTAATGTGATGTAGGCTATCTCTACATATGTGAAGTGAATCATATAATCACCAACCTGGCTGGGGGATGGCTCGGCAGCAGATGACATGCAATAAGGCACTATGTTAGATTTCTCAGCACCAAGAACAAAGCAAAACAAAAACCATAAAAAATAGAAAAGACAATATAGAGCTATCCTGTAATCTAATAAGTAAAAAAACTATTACATCCACAAACAATTGTTAAAATAGTATCCAGTTCCCTCATTTGAGTAACCACATCTCTGTTCCACTTTCATGTTCATGAGAGCAAAGTCAAATTAGCCAAGTACTACTGTCATATATCCCATAACACACAGGATTTAACTCAAACATGTGCACCTTTAAAAATAATAAATCTTGGGAGTCAGGAGTTATAGTTAGGTCCAAGTCCCAAGTACTGAAAGAAAAAGTCTTTTAAATACTAAATTTATATTCACTTGCAAAGGAAAGTTATGCCAACAACTGGAAAATTAACTACAAACTATCAGGTCTTTAATTTGAGGCGAAAAGCCCAGTATTCTAGAAACTCCGCTTGGGTAAAACTTTCTACACCTTAAATAGTATATAATTGGCAACTTTATTTTCATTAATGAAACCTTCCTACCAAATACTGCAGACACTTAAAATGACATTGTACAGAACCCAAGTTCAAAGCAAGCCCTGCAACTAGCAACCATACCTATCTCTATAAAGTTCTTCTCTGGCTCTCAGACTGAACTTAGAGGAAAAACAGAGATATCTGAATAAAACTTTGCAAATCAGAGCTGTAGAAAAGTAATATATTCTGAAGGCAATAACTTCTGAAGCAGAAAATCCCACTATAACATAAATTGTACTTCTACTGTGTTTAGACTGCTCATGAATATTTTAGAATATCCCAAAATGCTAAGTGTGACTAAATCAAGGTGGAAAGGTTATAAAAAATGTTTTATTTTTTCATCCATAATTTTGAAATTAGACAGCATAGTCATATATATGAACCCTGCAATCAGACTTGCTGATTAAATCCCAGCTCCAGAGACAGCTTGGTGGTAGAGCACTTGCCTAGCACGTGAAAGGCACGTGAGTTCAATCCTCAACACCTTAAACAATTCCCAGCTCCCTCATTTTCTTGGTATATAAATGTTGCCTGGCTTTTTGGAATAGCTAAAGAACCTCTCTGTACCTCCAATGCCTCATCATAAAATGTGACTACTAATAATACACACACTGTAAGATTACCATGAAGATTTAAAAATTCACTAAAAACCGCTATTACAGGGCTGGCGAGATAGCTCAGCAGTCTAAAGCACCTGTTTAGGCAAGCTTAAGCAACCACAGGGATGGCAGTTCAATTCCCAGCACCACATGCTTTGCCAGCCCCACCCCCAGGGTGGGCTAAGCCGGCCTTTTTTTTTTTTTTTGCAGTACCAGGGTTCAAACTCATGACCTTGCACTTGCCAGGCAGGAACTTGTGCCACGCAGTTATTTCCCCAGCCCTGGGCCATTAAAAAAAAAAAAAAAACTGCTATTACATAATTCCAATGCTTGTAGTACAATAATGTCTCTATTCTGTAATTTATTTAAAGTTTTAATTACAATGGTAATAAACAATTTAATTTCTAAAAATAAAATGTTAGGCTACAAAACTCTGAAAACAACTTAAATTTAAAATAAATTCTAGAGGCCCAGCAGGATGGCTCAGTGGTTTAAAGCGCCTGCTTAGGAAAGCTTAGGCGGCTGCAGGGACCCCGGCACCACATGCTGCCCTACCCTCAGGGCAAGCTGAGCTGGCCATAAAAATAAATAAACAAACAAACAAAAGTTCTGAAACAAGAAAAATAAAATAAATTCTACATAAAATAAGACACCTGCTACCGGTCCTGGTGCTGCTCGTGTGCTCGTTAGGTGCGGACCTGGTACCTCTTTTGTAAATCGGCAGGTAAGAAGACTCGGGCGTTCGCTATGGCTGACGAAAAGCCCAAAGAAGGAGTCAAGACTGAGAACAACGATCACATTAATTTGAAGGTGGTGGGGCAGCATGGTTCTGTGGTGCAGTTTAAGATTAAGAGGCATAGGGGCCCAGCGGGATGGCTCAGTGGTCTAAAGCGACTGCTTGGGAAAGCTTGGGCGGCTTCAGGGACCTCGGTTCGATCCCCGGCACCACGTGCTGCGCCAGCCCTGCCCTTGGGGCGGTCTGAGCCGGCCATAAAAATGAGTGAACAAACAAAGATCCTGAAACAAGAAAAAATAAAATGAAATAAAATAAAGATAAAAAAAATTTAAAATAAAAATAAATAAATAAATAAATAAATAAAAGATTAAGAGGCATACATCACTTAGTAAACTAATGAAAGCATATTGTGAACGACAGGGTTTGTCAATGAGGCAGATCAGATTCCGATTTGATGGACAGCCAATCAATGAAACAGACACACCTGCACTGTTGGAAATGGAGGATGAAGATACAATTTATGTGTTCCAGCAGCAGACAGGAGGTGTCTACTAAAAAAGGGCACCTGCAACAACTCCAGACCTCTGTTCTTACAGACGAAGAATACATTCTCAATTAGAAAACTGCAATTTGGTTCCACTACATCCTGACTACTACAGTATAGTTTTCTCTATTCTTTCATTTACCCCTTCCCATTCCTTTATTGTACATAAAGTATCTGGTGTACATGCACATGCATAATGCCTTTTTCTTTTTTAACTAAATGGCCAACAATACGTTTTGATTGACATCAAATGGAGATGGGATGGGGAATTACTGGTTCTGTGAAAATAATCCCTTTTCTCCATTAGTGGCATGCTCATCAGCTCTTATCTTTATAGTCCAGTAAGTTATTTTGCTCTCACTGTTTTAACAGAAAAGACAGCAACATACATTCCTTGCACACCTTGTTTGATTGGAGAATTTTAATGTTTTTCATTTATCATTGTAAAACCAAGGACAATTTTGTAACATTTCTGTACATAGCTGTTACATGTAGGGCACTCTGTCTTTAAGGAGTAAATTACTCTTTAAAAAAGAAGAATCCTAGATAGTTTTCCCTTTAAGTCAAGTGTCTTGTTGTTTAAAATAAATTTCTTGTTTAAAATTAAAAAAGAAAAAAAATAAAATAAAAGATACCTTCTGCAGGAGTCACCAAATCATTTTAAAATTAAAGCACTTACCACTGTCACTTCTGCATGCTGGGAATTGTTCTTGGACCATGGTGTTTAAAAGAGTTTGGCAGGCTGAGGAGATAGCTCCGTGGCACAAATGCCTGCCTGACAAGTATAGGTCATGAGTTTGAATCCCGGTCCCGCAAAAATAAAAATAAAAAAGATGCATTTAAAAAAAATAAATAAATAAAAATAAAAGAGTTTAGCAAGTGCTCTACAACCAAGCTACAATCCCAACCCCGGTCAAAGAATTGAATAGAGTTGGCCGTGATGGCACACACCTGCAATCTAAGCACTTGAGAGGCTGAGACAGGAGGACCACCACAAGTTTGAGGCAAATCAGGAGCTAAACAATAGAGCCAGGAAGCACTCAAGAAAGCCAAGAGGCCTCAAGACATACCATGAGAAACATACTAAAAAGCATCCCAGATTCCCGCAACCTCATCATTGGGCCATATCTTTAAAAACTGGGAAGCGCCTGCTTGGGAGAGCTTGGGCAGCTTCAGGGACTGCGGTTCGATCCCCGGCACCACATGCTGCACCAGCCTTGCCCTCAGGGCAGGCTGAGCCGGCCATAAAAATGAGTGAATAAACAAAGGTTGTGAAACAAGAAAAAAAATAAATAAAATTTAAAAATTCTTAAAAAAAAAATAAATAAATAAAAACTGGGAACGATTTGACCCTGACAAGTGGAAGTAGGAATAATTTATCTACTACTGCAATACAGTTAAGGTCCTCTTTGAACTAAAATATGGCAAAACTGGGCAAGGTGGCACACTTAGGAGGCCAAGACAGGAGGATTGCCACAAATTCAAGGCTAGCATGAGCTACATAGTGAGTTCAAAGCCAGTCTGACCATACAGTGAGGCCCTTCCCCAATCAATCAATAATTTAAAAATAGCAACAGGTGGGTACAGAATGGCAATCTAGATTACAATACTACTTTTAAGTTAGATTACTTCTGCAGAAGGTAAGAAAGGCTGAGTATGGTGGTGCACACCTGAAATCACAACACTCAGGAGGCTGAGGCAGGAGGATTGCTGCCAAATTTGAGGCCAGCGTGGGCTACCTAGTAACCTGAAGGCCAGCCTGGAATACAGAATGAGACCCTATCTCAAAAGGAGTGGAGGGCAAGATGGTATAAAATCACTTATGTTGAGACTTCTAGGGTTCTTTATCTCTGAAAAATCCCAGAAACTAGGGTACTTAAATGAGTCCCTGAGAAAAAAGTTGATACTGAGGTGATTTTGTCCTCAGACATCCACCTATCAGGGGATATGGGTCTATCCCAAAAGATAAAAATGGAAACTATCGCAGGGCTAGGGAGATAGCTCAGCAATCTAAGTGCCTGCCTGGCAAAGGCAAGGATCTGGGTTCGATCCCCGGTACCATATGATGTGGTAGCCCTAGAACCCTGGGCATGCCCTACAAGTATGAACTGTGTAGCAAGACCCTGTAAAAAACAAATATTAAAAAAAAAAACAACCACAGTAGGTGGAACCCTCAACATCTTTATAATCTTCAGATGGTAAATAGTCAAGGGCTCTACCAGAATTTAGCAACAGTTTTGTAGATGGGCCCTCTAGAGCATGACCCTACTGCTGGACGTGGCCTCTGCTGTGGCCAAAAATCAAGAATAAGGGGAAAATGAAAAGAGAAGGGCTGAAGAAAAAAGGCCCAAATTATGGCTGTCACAATTGGCAATGTTTTAAATACACTCATATCTAAGGGAAAACCCAAAGATAGCTGAAAAAAAGGTTTCTGCTCTAAAAGCAACAGGACTGGACACTGGGCACACAACTCACTCTGTTCCATGTGTCAAGCAGTAGATACAATGGGCATATGGCACTGGAGGACTGACTCTCCCTACTCCACTTTTCACTCTGATAAAGATAACCAAAGGGGCCCCGGGCAACCTACAATGCTTCTATCCACAGAAATCTAGGAACCCTGGGTGACTCTGGATGTTCCTGATAAATTGTATCATTATTTTTAACTTTCTTTTTTTTTTTGGGGGGGGCAGGGGGACACCTCCTCTGGAGCTATAGCCATAACCTGGGCTGGAACCCCTAGTCAGAGTCTTTACACCAGTTCCAACGTATCAACTTGAAGGTCAAATATGTACTTCCAGCTTACATACTACAACAATCTAAGAGAGGGTGGGGCTTGCCGAATACAACTCCCAGCAGTAGCCTTACCTTCTCAGGCAGGTTGCTGTCATTCACTGCAATGGACACCAAAGGGATATATTTAAACTCTCTTTGGATGACAGGGAGGCAAGTAGGGTAACCTCACAGCCCCCTCAGGACCCTGGCCTTACTCCCAGTTCCTAAGCAATCATTCTAATCCCTTCTCAAGGACACACTGACAAGCTATGAAAACCCTACACAGGAAAGGATCATGGAAAATTTCACAGGACTAAGATTCCTGTGATCCTCTGAAAGATCTGTGCCTCCTCTTCAAAAGAGCAAGACCAGTTGGTCCTCAAGTACAGATAAGTAGATTCACCATAAACAGGCACTGGTAGCCTATCTAATATCTGTATTTGCTTCCAGGAAGGTTCCTGATATGTTCACTAAGCTCTTTTCCACTAAAGAGGGAGCTCAACATTTCTGCATATATAGATATTAACTCTTTTCTCACTGTTTTCTGACAGGTGTCCCCGAGAGTACACAAAACCCAGTAGGTAGGGCCTACAGCTTCTTTGAGCAAGAAGGAGTGATCCTCCACTCCCTCAACAACCCTTAATGAATTATGGGAATTTATATCTCATAGGGGGAAATGAAGTAGGAGATTAGGGCATGGCCGGATGGTCAGGGCCTGTCAATCACACACAACTGTCAAATCATGGCTGAGATGCATGCACAGAGCAGTTGCAAGGAAAGGCCCAGATCCAAAGTCAAAAAAAGATATACAAGACAGTAGCCCTTGTGCCTCCTTGCCACTGCCTTCTTGTTCTTGCAGTGGCCCTTTTCCTTGCCTTTTTTTTTTTTTTTTCTTTTTATCTCATTTCTTCTCTTATTTTCTCAAATGAACAAACACACCATCTGTCAACATTTTTTGTCATTTTGAAAAATAAAAACATTTAATGTTTAAAATAGCAGCTAAGGGCCTAGCGGGATGGCTCAGTGGTCTAAAGCCCCTGCTTGGGAAAGCTTAGGAGGCTGCAGGGACCGAGGTTCGATCCCCAGCACCACATGCTGCGCCAGCCCTGTCCTCAGGGTGGGCGGAGCCAGCCATAAAAATGAGTGAATAAACAAACAAAGGTTCTGAAACAAGAAAAAAATAAATAAAATAAAAATTCTTAAAAAAAAAAATAAATAAATAAAAATAAATAAATAAAATAGCAGCTAAGGAGCTGGGGAGATGGCTCCGAGGCACAAGTGCCTGCTGGGCAAGTGCAAGGTCGTGAGTTTGAACCCCAGTCCCACAAAAAATAAAATAAAATAAAATAAAATTAAAATAAATAAAATAAGCCGGGTGTGGTGGCGCACGCCTGTAATCCCAGCACTTGGGAGGCTGAGGCAGGAGGATCGGTGTGAGTTCGAGACCAGCCTGGGCTACAAAAGTGAGCTCAAGGCCAGCCTGAGCTGCATAGCGAGACCCTGTCTCAAAAAGACTAAATAAATAAATACATAAATAAATAAATAAATAAATAAATAGCAGCTAACATTTTCATAGTACCAGGGACTGCTCTTAGCATTTTATATAAATTAATTCATTTATAATCCTCCTAGTCAATCAACTTGCCCTGAGAGAATCAGTCAGTTAGCAGTTAATTCAAAATTCCAGGGCCAAGGATATAAATGAGCAGTGTAGCACCTACCTGGCAAATGTGAGGTCCTGGCTTCAATTCCCAGTATGTACATATGTACACGCACACACGCACACACACGCGCATGCACACACACACACACACACACACCTCAATGCAAGCAATTTGGGGTCTAGAGCGCAGATACCTAATTACTATGGAAAGGCAAAGTCTGCAACAGCCTGTCTGCTATTGCACATACTAGTCTCACACGTATTACGGCCTCAATTATGTTCTACTTCTTGTACGTTTCCAACTAGAAATCTGATTGCTATTTTTTTGTTGTTGTTTTGTAGGACCAGGGTTCAAACTCACGACCTTACATTTGCCAGGCAGGCACTTGTGCCTCAGAGCTACCTCCCCAGCCCCTGCTTTCTATTTTTAATGTTCTTATCCTCAGTGGTCAAGAAGAACAGGGCCTGGCAGGATGGCTCAGTGGTCTAAAGCGCCTGCTTAGGAAAGCTTGGGTGGCTTCAGGGACCGTGGTTCGATCCCCAGCACCACATGCTGCGCCAGCCCTGCCCTCAGGGCAGGCTGAGCCAGCCATAAAAGTAAACAAAGAAAGAAAGAACAGACCACTATACAATAAAGAACAATACTGAGGAATAATGAAATACAGAAAGAAATGACTTATTCCATTTCTGTATTTATATAATTTTTGAGCAAAAAAAGAAGTTTCATAACTTCTGACTACACACTTGAGCATATTGGCATATGTCTGTACTCCCAGCACTCAGGAGGCAGAGGCAGGAGGATCTTAGTAAATTTGAGGTCAGCCTGGACTGCATAGCTCAATGTTAGCCTGCACTGCACTGTGGGACCCTTCTCAAAAGCAAAGTGAACTTTTAACCAGAAACAACTCTAAATTTAATGTGTACAACGTAAGAACACATCAGGAACTTTAGCTACTCTGCATTTACTATGCCAACTCCATAAAAATAAGAGCGACTACATATCCAAAAACAGAAATAGGTGGATAGATAACACAGTAAGCTTACTTTCTCCTAACAACTGGAATAGAACATTGTTATGGTTTGTGTCCAGCTGTCTCCCCAAAGTCTCATATGGTCCCAGAATTTTTTCAGAAGTAGCTGAATCTAAGGGGCTGGGGAGATAGCTCTGTAGAATAAGCGCTTGCTTGGCAAGCATAATGGCCTGAGTTCAATCCCCAGCTTCCCCCCCCCCAAAAGAAAAGTAAGAAGTAGATGACTCTAGAGAGTAATTGATTCATAGTGCAATGCTGGGATTAAGGGTGCTACGGTAAGTGACCATTAGATCAGTCTACTGACTGGGCACAGTTTAAGGGACAGGAAAAAGCTTACCTCAGTCTTCTTTTGTTTTAGCTGTCTTGTGCTGCCATGAACTGCTGCCACTCTGCCATGCCACCTGACTTTGCACCCAGCCAATTATAGATTAAAATTTCTACAAACTGTGAGTCAAATAAACTTTTAACTTTGGGAATCAGGCATTTTGTCTCAGCAACAAAAGTAACAAAGACAACCATAAATATTAAAAATATAACCAGCACATTGTGACTATACAACTCCTTCATCAAACATGATAAAAATACAGCCAATGTGCCTGACCCTGCACTCCAGTACACTCACTACACAGCCGGAGGGGTACCACAGTAAGGAATCTAAACAGGTTCAGCTTATCTGCCAACAGCCGATTCTATCAGAAAGACAGTCACCAGCATATCTTTATCATTCTTTTTTCTCTTCCTTCTCCACTCTCTTCCTCTTCCCTTCTCTTCCCCTTCAATCCCTTTCAATGCTTCTTCTTTTCTCATTTCTTTTGTTCTCAGGATTGAACCCAAGGCTTTGACCAGGTTAAGTACATACCAACCACAAAGCTATACTCCCAGCCCCAGTTCCTACTTATGTTACTCTTATGTTGCTCTGTATCTATCAAGAGCTGAGGACATCCTTCTCTTTCTTGAACCTGAGCTGATCTTGTGACTTGTTCTGGTTCTAGAATGAAGCAGAAAGGATGATGTGCTAGTTTGAGGACTGCAGTTAAGTTTCACTTTCACCCCAGGAGCCAGGAACTTTAGAATGTCCTAGAGAGAACCTGCAGGGAGACTCAAGCACTAAGCCACTACCGCATGGTCAGAGTGAGGTCAGATGGAAGATGATCAAGATGCCAAACAACTGAATGAAACCTCTTGACCTTTAGCCCAGTCCAACCACCAGCTGAGAACAGACATGAGTATGACCCTCAAATGATGCCTCATAGGGTACAACCCCGCCCACAGAAGTTGGAGGACTAGCATCATTTCTTATTTTATTTAGTTTCTTATTTATTTTGCTTTTGAAATACTGGGGATTGAACCCATAGCTGAGCTATATCTCCAGCCCTTTATATAATTACGTGTGTGTGTGTGTGTGTGTGTGTGTGTGTGTGTGTGAGAGAGAGAGAGAGAGAGAGAGAGAGATGATAAAGTTTCACTATGCAATTTAGATATACTTCAAACTTGCAGTGATCATTCTACCTCAACCTCCTTACTTCTGAGATTACAAGTGCGTACCACCACACTCAGCTATGCAACCTCTTTCTCTTTTTTATACCATCACCCCATATATATCCCAATGATTTTTACATATGAACTCAGCATAAGGCAGACCTCTACAGGATATTTCACAAGTGGGTTAACAACTTTATAAAATACTTTAAAGTAGCAGTTCTCAACCTGTGGGTCGTGACCCCAACAGGGGTCAAATGATCAAAACACAGAGGTCACCTAAAGCCATCGGAAAATGTTACTTTGGAATTACAGTTTTGAAGTAGCCACCAAAATTATTTTTTGGTTCGGGGTCACTGCAACATAAGGAACTATATTGCAGGGTCACGGCATTAGAAAAGTTCAGAACCACTGCTTTAACAATAAACCTGAATAAATTCTAATTACCACAGCAGGTGAAGCATCAGCTTTTCTGCTATGGATTCTACTTACTAGAACTTCCTAAAGTAACTTACAATGATGTTGCCTAATGTCTAAAACACAGGAAAGCTTCTGCTTAAAACAAAGTGCAACTGAAACTGGAAATACAAATTCATAAGGCCCAGAATTGAGTCTGACGATTTTCCTTACTCCCACTTTCCTCAGAAAGATGAAGAAAAAAGAAATGAAGTTTTATCTAGAAATTATTCTGAGGAAAACAGTGTGCCAAGAACCCAAAAACTGAAAATTCAAGATAGAACAAGGAGAAGCCACTGAACTAAGAAATTGAAACCAAATTTTTTAGCTTGAAGCTATCAAAAGAATCAATAAGACCAAGATGTCTACCCTTAAATACCCACAACTGGCAAGAGATTTTCTACTTGCAAAGAAAAGGAATAACTTTAAATGGAAGAACTTCATGGGACAAAAACAGTTTGGCCCCCAGGCACAGAGACAGAGACTAGCTGTCTTGGAGGAATGAGCCTAAAGACTGTGACAACAACATGCCTTCCATCCACCTCTTGCGTCAGGAGGCTGCAGTCAAGTTGATTTCTAATTAATGAAGGGTCAGTCACACTGAACCTTCTCAGTCTTCTGTAAAATGCCCAACTTTCCTCCCTGAAGCATTATATTGCCCTCACTTCTTCGAAACCCCAGGAATTATAGCAACATCACAAAAAGCTCTGACAACATTAACCCAGTAATCCTTGCAACTCCAAAAAAGAAAAGGAATTACCAGACAAATAAGAAAAACCAAACTTGCAAGATGTTAAGAAATTCTATAGGGGCTGGGAATATAGCTCAATGGCACATCTGCATGGCAAACACAAGATCCTGAGTTTGATCCCCGATACCATAAAAAAAATAATCTCTAGGCTTACAAAGATGACTCCATATCCAAAATAGGATTCAAATTCAGGCATTAACTTCCAAGGTTTTCTTTCTTTTTTTTTTTTTTATGGCTGGCTCCACCCTCCCCGAGGGCAGGGCTGGCGCAGCATGTGGTGCCGGGGATCGAACCTCGGTCCCTGAAGCTGCCTAAGCTTTCCTAAGCAGGCACTTTAGGTCACTGAGCCATCCTGCCAGGCCCCAACTTCCAAGGTTTTAGAACTTGACTCAAGTCCTGAGATCACCGATACTATATTCAGCACTCTCCAATCTTATAAATCAGCCGAGCTCAGATTCTTGGACATGTACCTTCACACCTGGCTCTCTCTTTATGTTTTTGTGATATGGTCTTTCTTGCTAAAGGATATGGGCTTATATCAAATTATACAAACAAATTCTATAGAACTAGAAAAATAGAATAAGGAAAGGGAAAATTTAAATAGAATAAGGAAAGGGAAAATTTTCCCTCAAGCCTTAAAAAGAAGGAAGAGTCTAATTAATGCAGTTCTTCTGCTTCAAGGTCCAGATGTGCTTCTTCTACCTTACCAATCACATTTTTCAGTCAATATAAGAGGCTATCTTATCATTTTAAACTGCAACTAGAAGCTGGATTCCATTTCTCCAACTTTCCAAGTAAAGAACACTTCAGGAAAGTAAAAAACGCTAAGTGACCAATGAACTTTTACTGAACATATACAATGTACTCAACAGTGTTAAATACTAAAATTACCACAGGGAAAGCAACATTCCTGCCCTCAAGAAGCTTATGCGATTACTGATAAACTAATTATTAACAATACTTTCTAGTATTGATAAATCCTAGGAGAAATATACAGAAAGTACGGGGGAAATTTTTTTCTAGTTCTATAGAATTTGTTTGTATAACTTGATATAAGCCCATATCCTTTAGCAAGAAAGACCATATCACAAAAACATAAAGAGAGAGCCAGGTGTGAAGGTACATGTCCATAATCCCAGCATGCTGGGTGGGCTGAGCAGGAAGACTATGGATTGAGTCTTGCAACTTCCGAGACTCTGTTTTGAAAGGTTGGTTTATTTATTTATTTATTTATTTATTTATTTATTTATTTTTTGCTTTTTTTTTTTTTTTTTTTTTTTTTT
>PVJA010045528.1:0-15589 GCA_004027025.1 Myocastor coypus
TTCTTCTTCTTCTTCTTCTTCTTCTTCTTCTTCTTCTTCTTCTTCTTCTTCTTCTTCTTCTTCTTCTTCTGCTTCTTCTTCTTCTTCTTCTTCTTCCCCTACTCCTCCTCCTCCTCCTTTCTCCCTCCTCCTTCTCTTAAAGTTTGATTGTTTGATTGATTGATCAGTTGATTGATTTGGTACAGGTTCTCCGTATGTAGCTTAGACTCATAGTGATCCTCCTGTCTCAGCCTCCCAAGTACTGGGATTACAGGCATGTGTCACCATGCCGGGTTTCAGTGGCCTGCATGGTGCGGGGCCAACACCGCAGGTGGTACTGGTGATTCAACGTCAGGTCCTTGTGCTTACTAGGCAGGCACTTAGACCACTGTGCTGTCTCTCCTGCCCTACTCCTCCCTTTTTGGCTACTTTCTTCCCTCTTAGGGTACAAGTGATAAACTGCTGGTGATCAGAATATATAGAAACACCTGAGTGGTATCAGAGTAACAAAGGGTATTAGCTAATGAATTATTACCACAGCAACAAATGCTTTGTTAGGTTATTTTACATATTAATCAAAGAAGGAAAAAATCCACAGGAGGGTGAACCTCTGAGAATCTTATTTTATACTCCAGTTTCTTGACTTTTAGCTAGCCCGGGTGTGCAAGCCAGTACTCACCTTTATTCTGAGACAGTCGATGCAGATGGCAGTTCTAGGTCTGAGTAGTTATGGAAATCTGCCCTTCTAGATCTTCTCTCTTGATCCTAAGAAGCTTTAGGACAGTAGCACACTTAGGTTGAGCTGGAAAGCAAGAGAAGCATATTACCGACATATTCTCCATGAGTGCAGTAGCCTTCAAATCATACTCATGGTAAGATGTTGCAGGATGCTGGGTTTGTAATAGAAATACATTATAGAGATCTTTTCACTGTACATGATGGAAATGAAATTTAAAACTACAATAAGCTACAGTGATACTTATAGACCAACATTTATAGGGACTGAATACATAATAGCTAAATCCTGAAAGCAGCCTGTGTCCGCATCAACAGCTGACTGCATACAGAGGGTGGTATCCATATATCTTAATTGCTGCTTAGTACAGTCAGACATAGAGGAGTAGAAATATCTGTCTATGCATCTGTGCCCTGAAGGATCCAAGAAAGGACCTGAAGCCCATAACAATGCCCCATGAATGACTGTATGAATGATCTATACCAGAAAGGCCTAAGGGCCAGTTGGGAAAGCTAGAATGTCTGTGCCAGCAGGGTGAAGGATCTGTACCACAAGGCTGAGGGATCCACACTGGAAGCCAGGAGCCAATATCGAAAATGAAGATGAGGACTGAAGGTCTCTTGAAAGATGACAGCAACCAAAGGTCCTTTGAAGAAAAAACACTGAAAAGTAGCTTCTTTAGGAAAATCAACAACATACTCTTTCCCTCCCATTCTCCCTTTATATAATTTTGGCAGCAATCCTCAGGTGATTTTTCCATGCCCCAATCCATGCTGACTCAGTTAAGATGGAAGCTCCAAGTTGACCAGTAGTTAGCCCATCACACTGTATACAATGATATTACTCAGCTAAAAAGAACAACTTTGAGAATTTGTAGAAAAAAGGGATGCGCCTGAAAAATATAATGTTGAATTAAATCAGGCAGACAACTTAAATACAATATTGTACCTCTCAGGTGCATCTTAGCTCTATATGTAGCACACTTTCTATAAATGGTGAATGTGTAAGTCACCATTTACTTGTAGAACATGCTTAAGTAAATGCCAAAGAATTGAATTATGCCATGCACAGTATCAGATCATAATGTAATAAAATTGAAAATCAATCACAAAAGAACCCAAAAAATCCACAAAAAATGCATAGAAATTAAACAACACCCTCCTGAACAACCAATGGGCCACAGAGAAAATTACAGGAGAAATTAAAGTGTCTAAAATTAAATGACAGCCTGGCGTGGTGGCGCACGCCTGTAATCCCAGCACTTGGGAGGCTGAGGCAGGAAGATTGGTGTGAGATCGAGACCAGCCTGGGCTACAATACTAATACAACATACCAGAATATATGGGATGCAGTGAAGGTGGTCTTAGAAGAGACATTTATAGCAGTGAATTCCCACATCAGAAAAACATAGCAAGCTGAAATAAACAATCTAATGTTAAGCCTAAAATAATAGAGAAAGAAAAACAAGTTAAATGCAAAACACGTATGGGGCATGAAATTATAAAAATCGAGCATAAAATACCTCAACTAAGACTAAGAAAACAAAACAATGAATTATTCAAAGAGTTGGTTCTTTGAAAGATTATTTGCCAGTGATGTAACACTCTGCATAGAAGACTCCAAAACCTCCATCAAAGCAATGCTAGATTTAAAATCCCAATTCATCAGCATAGCCAGATATAATGTCAACACTCCAAAATTAATAAATAAGATTCCTATGCAGAAAATAACAAACTCACTGACAGAAATTTTTCAATTACAGTTTTCATTACAGCATCAAAAGAAACTGAAGTACTTAATAATCAATTTAATAATAGAAGTTAAAAATGTCTTTACATTGGAAACTATAATATTTTTAAAATTTATTTTTAAACAACACTGTGAAACAGATTTAAAAGGATATCAAAAATGGAAAGATATTCATTATTCTTGCATAAGAAGAATCAGTAAAATGAAAATGACCATACTTCTAAAATTGTTACATATTACAACATGGTTAGGATAGATATACAGCTACTTTCTCTTAGTTAAATGAGAATAAAGGTTTGTACTCATTTTGTTTAGATATCATATCTGTACCTTGTCCTCCGAATAACTGCTATGAAGACAACAACATGCAATGTATTAATTATTTCAACTATCCTACTCACCTGTTTTGAAACTGATTTTTATCTTATCTTTTTTCTCATTAAAATATGAGAAAAAATAAAGAAAATTTCTATACAGTTCTAATGGAATCTGAATCAAAATGCCAATATTATACCTCACAGGATTACATAATACAATCCTAAATTTATTTGGAAATGGAAGAGACCTAGAATAGGAATGGAAGAGATAGCTTCTTTAATAAATCATGTTAAAAAAGCTCGCTTTCCACATGACAAAGATTAAAGTTAGCCCCACATATCTCAACATTAACTAAATCAATGTCAAAATGGATCAAAGATCTACATTTTAAAATGTGAACAGTAAGTATGTGAGCAATCAGAATAGGTAGCACTCTCGAAGGCATAGGTATAGGAAAAGATTTTACAAACATAACACTGATCACACAGGAAATATTACAAAAAATCAGTAGTTGGGATCTCTTCATATTGAAAATCTTTTAAACTGCCAGAGGAAACAAGATTGGAGAGAAAATCCATAGAGTGGGCAGATTTTTTGCCAGATGTTCCTCAGACAAAGGACTAATATGTAGAATAAAGAATTCAAAAATCAGACCTCCAAAATTAAAGACCCAACCCAAAAATGGGCATATGAAATGAATACATACTTCTCAGCTGAAGAAGTAGCAACAAAAAATAAACATATGAATACATGTTCAATATTGCACTGGTCATTTGAGAAATGCAAATTCAAATGACGCTGAAAATCCATCTCACCCCAGAAAGAAGGGCTATCACCAAAACATCAACCAGTAACAAATGCTGGTGGTGCTTTTGGAAAAATGGGATCCTTGTCCATTGTTGGTGGGAGTGCAGACTGGTGCAAGCACTATGGAAAATAGTGTGGAGATTTCTCAAAGCAACAAAACTAGAGGTTCCATTTGACCAAGCTATTTCATTTCTAGGTATCTTCCCAGATGAATAAAAAGTATCACACCACTGTGATATGTACACACCCATGTTTATTTTTTTTAATTCATTTATTTATTTATTTTTTCTTGCATCAGAACCCTTATTTGTTTATTCAATCATTTTTATGGCTGGCTCAGCCTGCCCTCAGAGCAGGGCTGGCACAGCACGTGGTGCCTGGGGATCGAACCGTGGTCCCTGAAGCCGCCCAAGCTTTCCCCAAGCAGGGGCTTTAGACCACTGAGCCATCCCGCCGGGCCCCCGCACCCATGTTTATAGCAGCACATTTTGTAACAGCTAAATCTTGGAAACAGATCATAAGTTCATCAGTGGATGAATGGATGGATAAAAGATGTGCTTCTATTTATACAATGGAGTACTACTCATCCCTAAAGAAAGATAAAGTTAAGATATTTCTAGGTAAATAGGTGCTCTTTAACACCATTCCATTAATTGAAATAAATTGGATGCTTGCATTTAAATGTCACACTATTTCTCTAGTGTGAGAAACCAAAAGTGTAAATAGGGACCAAAATATAGGATAGATATGGAAAAGCAGCAAGGAAAATGTTTAAATGAGAAGAAGAACTAAGCAGAGGGAGATGGAGAGAAAGCAACAAAACAAAAGAGAGAATGGAAGGACAAGTGAAAACAAAGCTGTTGTAAGTAAGGAGGAGAAAGAGAGCTCAAGGAAGAGGAGGGGATTGCGGAAAAGAAAAGAATCAGTATATGTCATGTAGAGGTACAAATTTCCTTTGAAGGTGATCCTTATGCATATCTAAAATGTGTGAAACTAATTTTAAATATTAATGTTTTTACATAAGGAGACAAAGAACACACAAGAAGTATTTTAGAGCATATGAAACTGCTGGTATCTTCAGTGTCCTGGGGAAACCATAAAGTGGTTAAGGTGCGGTGATAGACAGGTGGGAACAGGAGTTGGAAATATCTGTTCTTTCTGCTTTATCAGACCTCGTTTTACCCTTGGGTTAGTGAGGCTGCCAAATCTTGAAACACCTTTTTCCAGCAGACAAAATTATCATACAACAAACACAGCAACCACTTTTGAATTCCTGTTGATCTGTTTGACGAAGGTCTGCATCATTTCTCACGGTGGGGCAGTTGCTATTTTTTATTCTCTTTAATAATAAAAAAAAATTATTTCGGGTGCTTGCATAAGTGAGGGCCCAAGTCCACCTGAATTCTGGGTAACTCCTGAAGCATTTCTAAATATAATCTTTACAGAGGGTAGAATAGGGACAGTCTTCTGACTCAGTATGTTTGGGCCCCATTTGTTTCATTTGTCTCTAGTAATACGAGTTTTCAAAGGAGGAGGGAAAAAAACAAAGGAGGAAGGGAAAAACAAAAAGGAAGATGAATGACTCGGGCAAATGAGGCTGTTATTGTTCTTTATTATCATGGCTATAAGAAAATCAGTATCATTTTTAAGACATTTTCTTTTCTGTGTAAATTTTCTAAATATGAGTTGTGGTTTCTACTATCAGCAATCTCTTTTGCGGTAGAGAGAAAACTGGACAGTATTTTTTTATTTGGACAGTAGTTTTTCTGAAGTAAGAGTAATGCTAGTACAGGGAATTTCACACTCTGGGCCTGGGCTGATTCAGATGTGAGCCAAGAGCACCAAACAGAGGAGGAAAATATGGATCCCAGACCAGTTGTTAGCCCCGCTTGAAACTGCTGCTGACCAACTTCTCTTCCCCTCTTCTCCTAGAGACATCAACATAGGTGACTGAGGCAGCTTCAGGGGGCCTCCAGAGCAAGACTCACATGTACAGTACCATGGTGCTGCCAATTTTTCTGCCGATCTTTGCTTTCCTGAAAGCTAAGTTTTCTTTTCCTGGAATCTCACCCAATATTAGGGGTAGTGGAACAGTAGGGTTGAGTCTGCAGAGACCGTTTGGGCTCTGATACTGTACTTTCCCCCTCACTGCTACCATTGTAGATTGTATACTCTGGCCAGCCAGCCACCCACACTCCCTCGAGGGGCATCACTTACCTCTGACCTCTTCCTGCACCGTACCTCTAGTCTGTTACCAAGTTATCTTTCTGAAATGTTTCCAAGTAAGTTTTCATAAGATATTCAAGGACCCAACTATATGTCCTATTGTTGAATAAGTAAATCAGTATTTTATCGAATTTCCTAATATCAAGATTTCTTCACAATTTAATTTGATTTAAGTATGTTTTGCTGATTGTTGCCCCCTTAATTTGGAGGAACTTTTCCTATGAGCAAAGATCTTGTACGTTTGTCTCCCAAACAATGGCTGACATGTGTTAGATAATAAATACTAGTTGAATAGACTCAATAAATCAAATTCTAATAATTGTGGTTTATTTTATTCACAAATGACTTTTATTTCTTTTATGATTACAAATGTAATACAAGTTTACTGTAGAGAAACTGGAAAGCATAAAGAATTAGAAAGAAAATAAAAAATACCCATAATTCTACCACCTGGAAGTAAACATTGAGCAATGAGCATATTAAGGTCTATCTATCTATGCCCGCTTAGAGACCAAAACCTTTATCAAGAGTGACAACCACTCAAAGCACAACAGCCAAAGAGAGTAGGAGTAATTAACAGCTGAGGCATCACCAGAGATACGAGCTAGAGATTCCAGACTGAGGGACAAGACAAGGGCTATAAATAATCCATCAAGAGATCAAAAGCTAACAACACACTAACAAGTTAGGTCACTCTAACAGTGTGATGAAATGGTGCTTGTAAGGAATTTAGCCCAGCACCTGTCACATGGTACATTATCAATAACTGGTAGCTATTACTATCACAATTATTATTAGCATTATTATTGGTCAAAATCAGTGATTCAAGGTGGAAACTACAGCAGGGCACAGGCCCTGGTGACACATTTTAGGTGCTATGAGAAGGGGCACATAAGGGCAAGTCCACTGGTTGAAAAGGTGGTGTAGGTGTATATGTAGCTCTCTTTATAGGCTCTCCTTCCAGGTAGAGTGAGACTAGGGTTTTGTCAAGTTTGCCTGATGACATATGGCAAGACACATGGCAAGTATTTCTGAGGTAGGGAATGATTTCTCCTGCCTAGACTTCTTTCTGGACCAACAACTAACACTGAACTTGATGATGATGGGAGTTCTGAACATCATACACTCTACAATCTTACAGTTAACACTCTCACTACTGAAGCAGGTCACAGGCATATGCATGATAGACAAGGTTGAGGTAGCCAAGTGGGAGATGAGGGGGAATGCGCCCGTATGGGCAGGCTGGAGGTTAAAGCCAATGAAGTTTATGATATAGCTGAATGGTATGGGTCCAGGGACAAGTCTTCAAGCTAGCAGCCAATTCAGATGTCATAAGAGTCCGGGGAGCATTACTTGTTGGAGGTCTTCTGATGGTCTTTGCTCTGTCGAAGGTGGTTGTAAAGATCTTTTCGGGGATCTCTGTGCTCTTTCAGGTAGAAACGGCGTTTGGGAACATGTTGGTACTGGGACTAAGAAAAAACACCAGAGGTAAGAGCCATACTTCCTATGGGAAAAAAAAAAAAAACATTCTACCTGCTTAAATTTGGTCACTTAGCAGATCACAGAATTTTCCTGATTTATTTCTACAAAATATGACTGAGCCTGAGCCTAACCAAATCAACTAGTGGCCTGAGTTCATAATATTCATGGCCATATCTAGGATCTACTTCTAAGACAGTGATGACAAACTTTAAAGCTTTCAATCATAACAGCCAGTTGTGGCATGTATGCCGTCCACCACTACACTAAGACACCCACCCCTCAGATTTGGATGGACTTCCAATAAGTAGAGAGATGAGATTGAGTCAATAATAGCTCCACTATAAAGCAGAACGCTTACTGCTTTAATTATACCAGCCAAGATCTCAGTATCTGGGGTTAGATACCACTCCTGAAAGTAGCTAATATGTCTTAAGTAACTGCATACTCATGCTTACTGATATAACATCAGGTAGATTTGCACAGTCTTGGGGTGCAAGTCCTCCCTTTTGCTGCTTCCTTAGTTCCATTCAAAAGAGCAGAATGTACTTCCTATCATTACCTCCTGATTTTTCACCTCCAAGACCTTTCATCTATTTCCCCATCATTACCTCCTCAGTCTTCTGCTGAGAGCTCAGTTCGTTCTCCATGGTATCCTCGTTATTCCGCTTACAGGCTGTTGTTGGCAGAACATGGACTGATTTGCCTGAGGAACCCATTTCCTTTGCCACCTGGCACTCTATGTAGAGTGCTCTCTCTATCAGCTCTTTTAGGCTACAAGCCACGTTTGGAAAGACCTGACCCATTTTAACTGCAACAGCTTCTGAAAGTCCTTCCAGAAACCTGGCCTGTAGAATGGCATCTGACCAAGACAAGTGCCGGGCCAGCAGCAGGAAGTCAGTGGCATACTGCCTGACTGACTTCTTGCCCTGCTTGGGATGGCAAAGAACAGAACTGAGGGTGTCTACCTCAGATAGAGAGTCGTATAAACCTTGTGCTCTTCTCATGAATGATTTATTTTCATCCGACACGGAATTTCCCACCTCCATCTGCAAGATGGACCATCTTTCTGCTGCACCCAGGTGAAGTGACACCAGAAATGCCATTTTCTCTGAATCATCCAAAAATCTCCTCATTTGCTTCTCTTCATCAATCTCTGTCTTCTCCTCGGCTAGGCATGAAGTTTGTACTGCTTCCTGCTGCTCTAAGAGGTAACAAAGTCCTGGAGTCAACATTCCAAAGGATAACCCTTCCTTTAGTGGTGCGTTTGTTGGTTCAGGGCTTCTGGCAGTCATACATGGTACAGCCCTCGATCCAGAAGCCATGATGTTAATATGTGAGGTACATGATTCTCTAGAATCAGTGGCTTTGCTTTCCACAGTGGGCATCATTGCAAAGGCTGTTTGTGCTGTAGTCATTGATCCAGGAGCTGGAGCCCTCATGAGTGATGTGGACGTCACTCCAGAGGTCATTTGTGGCACAGTTGTTCCTCTATAGGCTGTGGAACTCATTAGTGGTGTAGACATTTTTCCAGAAGCTGATACTGTCCTTGGTGACTTAGCTATTCCTGCAGAAGCTCTGTTCTGCTTTTGTGGCAACGACATAGAGCTATAGCTTATGACTTTGGTTTTCACTGTTGGCATTGCTCCAGGGGCCATGGTTTTCATCATTGGCTTAGACATCTCTCCAGAAACAATGGCTGACATCAAAGGCATGGGCATTGCTCCAGAGGGCATGGTTTGTATTAATGGGTTGGACATCCCTCCAGAGGCCATGACTGTCTTTTGTGCTGTCGGCATCATTCCAGAGGCTGGAGCTCTCACTAGATCTGCAGACACAGCTCCCGAGACTGAGACGTTCCTTAGTGGTATGAACATAGTTCCAGAGGCTGGTGCTCTAACTTTTGGTAGGGATATCACTCCAGAGGGTGGAACTTGCACTGGGACCATTTGTGGTGTGGAACTCACTGTAGAGGCCTGGGTTCTCATTAGTGGCAAAGACATCCCTCCAGAAGCTGTGGGTGTCACTTGAGACATCACCATCCCTTTGGGTGCTGTAAATGTCATTAATGGTGTGGACATTGCTGCAGGGACTGAAGTCTTCGTCTGTGCCATGGATGATGTTGCAGAGGCTGTGGCTGTCACTTGTGGAACAGATTTTGTTTCATAAGGTGGGACTCTTGGAGCAGTCCCTGTTTCTGTGGAAGCCATACCTCTCAGGAGAAGAGATCTCTCTCCAGCGGATGAGGCCTTTTTGAGCAATGGTGACAACTTTCCAGCATCTGGAGCTCGTGTTTGTGGTGTGGGCATCAAGCCAGAAGCACAGGGCCTCATCAGTGCCCCTCCAGAGATCACAGATCTCATGAGTGATGTGGATATCTCTCCAGAAGCTTGGGTACTTACTGGCTGATTGGGCATCTTCCCAGAGTCTGTGGCTCCCATTAGTGATGGGGACATTCCTTCAGGGCCTGAAGTTCTCACTAGAGGAATGACTATATCCCCAGAAGCTGCAGCAGCTGTTTGTGATGTGGACATTACTCCAGATGCAGGGGCTCTCGTTAGCAGTATGGATAACCCTTCTGAGGAGGCTGTGCTTGTCACTTGTGGTGAGGACAGAGCTCCAGACATTGTGTCCCCCATTAGCACTGAGGACATTTGTCTAGAAGTTGAGGTTGTCCTTTGCTGCATAAGCACTGTTCCAGAAGGTTGGGATATCATTAGTGGCTTGGACAATGTTCCAGAAGCTGGAGCTCTCACTTGTGGCACAGATATCACTCCCAAAGCTTTGTCTCTCATTAACAGTGGGGACTTTGAGCCAGAGGTTTGGGCTGTTGTTAGCGGAATGGACATTGCTTCAGAAGCTGTGGCACTCATTGGTTGTGCAGATGTCAATCCTAAGGCTGTAGTTTTCATTTGTGATAGAGATACTCCCCCAGAGGCAGAGGTTCTGCTTTGCTGTGTAGGCACTGGAACAAAGGCTGTGACTATCGGTTGTGCCATAGGCAATGTTTCAGATGTTGTGGCTGCCACTACTTGTGTGGACATCACGCCAGAATCTCGGGCTTTTATTTGCTTTGTGGACATTGCTCCACTGGCTTTTGCTTTCATAAAGCCTGTGGGCATTGTTCCAGAAGTTTCAGTCACAGACTGTGTTGACATCACTCTAGAAGCTGTGGTTGACATATTCTCAGTGAACATCTCTCCAGAGCTTGTGACCGTCATTAGTGGTGTGGCCGTAGTTCCAGAGGCTGAGACAGTCTTTTGTAGTGTGGCAACATTTCTAGAGGCTTGTGTACTTATTAGTGGTGTAGACATTGTTCCTGTATATGAAGCTGTCACCGGCAGTGTGCACATCACTGGAGGAACTGTTCCTCTTATTGGTGGAGCAGACATGATTTCAGAGTCTAGATTTTGCATTACCTGTGTGGACATCCCTCCACAGCTTGGTGCAGGCATCATTTGGGTGGGTATTTCTGCAGAGGTTAGAGCTGTCGGTAGCAGTGGAGACACTGCCTCAGTGCCTGGGGCTGGCTTTGGTAATGTGGATGTCTCTCCAGCATCTGGGATGGACAACAGTGCTGGGGACATTGATTCAGAGGCTGAAGCTGATGTTAGCAGTGAAGACATGTCTCCAGCGCCTGAGTCTGACATGAGTAGGCCCGACATTCCCTCAGAGTCTTGGGGGTTTGCTGACTGGGTTGATGTTCCTCCAAAAGCTAAGGCTGACATTATCAGTGAAGATATTGCTTCAGAGTCTGTGTCTGACGTGAGCAGTGAAGATATCTCTCCAGAGGCTAGGGCAGTCATTAGCACTTTGGACATTGCTTCGGCATCTTCATCTGTAATTTCCAATGGAGACATTGCTTCAGAGTATGGAGCTATTGTTGGCTCTGTGGCTATGACTCCCGGATTCATAGCTGGAATTGGGAGTGCGGACATCTCTGCAGGATCTGGGGCAAGCATTAATGGGGCAGACATTGCTTCAGAAGATGAAGTGCTCATTCCAGGTGTAGAAATTTCTGCAAATGATGAAGCTGTAACTGCCAATTGTGATATCTCTGCAGAATCTGTGGACATTAGTGCAGCAGACATTGTCCCAATGTCAGGGATTGTCGATGTTCCTGGAGACATTAACCCATAGTCTGAAATGGACAACAATGGGGACAATGCTCCAGAGTCTGAGGCAGGCATTAGCACTGGGGACGGTGTCCTAGAATCCGAGGCTGGCATTAGCAGTGGGGACAATGTTGCACAATCTAACTCTGGCATCGGCAGTGGAGACAGTGTTTCAGAGTCTGAGGTTGGCACTGGTGGTGAGGACGATTCTCCAGTGTTTGATGCTCCCATTAGAAGTGTCGACATTGTGTCAAAGTCTGGGGACATCTGTGTGGATGTCCCAGGGTCTGAGCCTGAAGGTGAGACTATAGACAACTGTACATGAGAAGGTAGAATTTGGGCCTGTGCTCTGTTCTCTGTCATTGGTCTAGAGAAGGTTGTCCCCATGTTTTGGGGGTCCACATTGTCTTCCCTCAGCATACTGTTGAATTGCAGTGAATGTAAAGGTATTGACATATCTGCCATGGCACAGGACAGAATGGAGAGAGCCCCTAAAATGATGACTTCAGGTATCCTGCTGAAGTTTAAATGGCAAGAAAATCTGTAAACAGGAAACAAGTTTAGAGGTCAAAAGGCAATATTAAGAAGTTTAAGAAACAAATGACTCACAATAGATTCCTGCTTTGTTGTTGTCAGGTATAGGACACTGAAGATGATGCAACAACGAATAACTAAAGTTGGAGCAAGGAGCTGTTCTGCTTCTGTTCTTTGCAAGCCAAGCTACTCAGTTGCACAACACTTCTCCCATTCATAAAAGCCTGCAACAGGTAAGAGCCCGTGCAGGTCCAGATCAAATGGTAGCACTGCCACCTACTGTCCACTTGTGAGAAGTGTGGGCTACTAAACATCCTACAGCAGCACTTAAGCTACCCAATGTACCAGTGAACTTGGAATTAGAATGCTCTTTGCAAAAGGATAATCTTTTGTTCCTGGAGCTCATTGCACTATGCCAGGGGTTCAATTTCCATTTTACTAATCTGCTGGCTGTGGTTGTCCTTTCTAGGAAAGTAAGGCATTTATGTGATCAATGATTGGTAACAGTGTGTGACAAACTAAAATCTTACTTATTATTGTCATCTTAATTCTTAATAGCATCTATCACTGTAACTATTATTGATGGCTTACCTATTATTGCATGGCACAGTGTTTTAGGTAACTGGGCAAAACTTTAAACTGCCTGAGTAAGGGAGAAAGGTAAATTGTGATGGGTTAAGCTTTGCTACCAAGCATTATCCTTCTTTAGTGTTACAATGGCCTGTGCATTAGATATTGTTATTTCCATGTTGCCAGTTGGCTCATATTAGCCAGGATTGGGGGCTAAAGTAGAGGCACTGTGGCAGTCACAGAGTGTATGTCTTTGACTGTCCCTTCTAACTTGGGCTTGTCTAGTCTTCAGCATCCCTAAGGCTGCAGTTCTCTGACATCCTAAGTTGTTGCTCATGAGAAGCCTAGTCTATTTCATGAAAAATTCAAGCTTCTTTGCTGACATGGGGAAGGGCAACCCAAGAGCCTCACCGCATGGGTCCATGCAATAAGAATCCCTAGAAATGGCCTTTTCACACAAGACTTGGAAACCAATGCAGACATTACACAAAACTGACATGTCCCCATGATCTTATCATGCGAAAAATGTAAGACTGACTACTGTGGGATAATATCACAAAAGTCCTCATGGTATTGTTCCTGCATAATAATGAAAAACCTAGCTACAAAAATACCAACATGATCCATTTCTTGAGCTTGCCGTGGCTAGCAAGAACTCAGGTAGGCACTTTCCCTGCATAATCTCATTTGGTCTGAGCATCAGTAAAAAATTTGGGTAGTCCTCTTTCTCCACCTGATAAAGCAGAAAACTCAGAGCCAGGGAAGTGTAACTACTTTTCTGAATGCACAAAGATTCCCAGCTCTATAGAACTCCACAGCTCCCACTCTCCATCATTATGGCATCCCAGTCTAAATTTCTCCCTTACTCAGTCACATTACCAAGACCCTTTCCTCTATATTCAGCCTGGGCAACCCAAAAAAGAAATGTAAGAATATATTGGCCTGTGACAAACACTTTTGTTACTCTCATATTTGGTGCAATGAGAAATATGAGTCAACTGAGCAATTATAAACCTCTGTTTTCTGAAAAATCCCTGAGTATGCCCCAACTTCCCATAGAGAAAATTCAGAAAGATCTTACCTGGTCAGTTACCGAGAAGAGGGATTGAGTGTCTTTTGCCCCTCTAGCCCTTTTAGTCTGGCTAATTGACTTATATCTTGTGTCAGTTCATTAAGGCAAGAACTGATAGCAGCAGCAGTTCTCTGCAATCTCCCTTAGCTATCCTCCCTCTTGCCACTCCTGCTCAACCACCCAACCAGCCAGGCACTCATCTGACTCTTCCTGCTTTATTAGTGCTATCTCTGGATCTCTGGTCTCAGATTCCTGCCTCTATATTGGCTCACACATTTGTCTCTGGCTATCTTCAACTTGACAACCACCAAGAAGCTCCCATTGTTTCTTGGCCTATACAACTCTACCTCTCTTCTCTGTGCCCTTAGCAGCCCCATTAGCCTATGGCTCAATCTGCTGCTGGCCTCAAAGAGAAAAGATTGACAGAAGTAAAGACATGAGAATGAATCGGCCTTTGCTCAGGCAAGAGATACATGTCCTCTGAAGTTAAGAAGACCCAGGAGCCCTGAAAGCAAGGCACAGCAACTGGTATGGCCAGGAAACTGAGACTGGGCAGTAAAGTTAAGGGGGACATTCAAAATACCAGGACATGAAAAGCTCAAAGAAGCTCAGATGCAAGCCAGTCAGGCTGTGAAAATGGGGGCTGTGGAGTAAACACTTCAATTAAAGCGCTTCAGTAGTGGTAATAAAAATAGCAGCCCGCCCTCCCTGTCAGAGACATAGAAGGATATTAGACAACCAATGTCATGCTCCAGGGCTAGGATTCAATAGCATGGCTCTGGAGTTTAAGAGCTAAAAGAAGCCGGGCGTGGTGGCTCACGCCTGTAATCCCAGCACTCGGGAGGCTGAGGCAGGAGGATTGGTGCGAGTTCGAGACCAGCCTGGGCTACAAAAGTGAGCTCAAGGCCAGCCTCAATTGCACAGCGAGACCCTGTCTCAAAAATACAAAAAAAAAAAAGAGCTAAAAGAAAAATTCTTGTCTGTCCTACCATGTGAGAACTGACTAGAAATGGAGCTACAGCTTGTTTTGTAGAACCAGGGCAGAAGGTCAGAGTAGAAATCGCATTCACTCCAGGGCTAAAATTGATCTCTCAGCTCTAAACAGGGCAAAGTCTTCAGGTGAAGTTCAAGTAGCCCATGTATACAGAAAGAGGCATTCAGGTCATTATACATATCAAAGGTAGCAACTAACTATAATTCATAATCAGCCACTGGCCACGATGGAACATGTGGGCCAGGCACAGGACGGGCACTATATCATTCCACCACCACCTGGAGGGTGTACACTGACATCACTCTCACTATACAAATGAAGAAGTAACTTAGAATAGTTTATGCATCCAAAGACAAGGAGTGGCAAGGCCTAAATTTGGACCTGGGCCACTCCGCTTCCCAAATCATTTTCTTTCTCTGCAATTAGGCAGGTGACTAGAAACATTCCACATTCCACTCACTTCTGTATGTCCCACCCTCCAAAAAGGAAACTTCTCTATTATTATAAGGAGACAGGTTCCAGCCCCGACCCGAACCGCTGGTAGCAAAGCCTGCACGCTCGCCGCGGATAAGCTGCCTCGGCCCCTCTGCCACGCCTCTGCGTTCCTGCAACTAACTTCCTGTTCCAGGCCCCACCCGAACCGCCGGTAGCAAAGCCCGCGTGCCCGCCATGGGTAAGCTTCCTCCGCCCCTCTGCCCCGCCTCTGCGTTACTGCGACTAACGCTCTTCAAGCCCCGAACCGAACCGCTCCGGCTGGGTCAGGATCCTTGGCCCGCCTCCCCACCCCCCCTTTTTTATTTTGAACCCCTCCAGCCCAAGCTCCAGCACTGAACCCATCAAACATCTCCTTTGGCAACCGATCTGGTCCACGAGCCTACCAGGACTACTCAATCCCAAAGCTCCACCTCCACCTACAGACCACATCCGCCGGGATTCACAGAAGCTAGCAGCCAGAGCCCCAACACAGAGTCAGGAACCTCTGTAGAGGAACCAGCTTGGAGTCTCCAGAC
>PVJA010045529.1:0-15585 GCA_004027025.1 Myocastor coypus
TTTTTGAGACAGGGTCTCGCTATGCAGTTGAGGCTGGCCTTGAGCTCACTTTTGTAGCCCAGGCTGGTCTCGAACTCACACCGATCCTCCTGCCTCAGCCTCCCGAGTGCTGGGATTACAGGCGTGCGCCACCATGCCCGGCCCCCCTGTACATTCTTTTAAGGTAAATCCTGAGAGTATTTGACGACCTTGTCAGATACAAATGCTACATCTTTCATTGTACAGGTCTTCCTTTAACTTGTACTTAACTACCAGCAGAAAATTTTAAATCCGAGGCATAAAAAGTAAAGAGAGATTAATATGTTGAGCTGTAAAAGGCTCAAGTCAACAACTTCTGAAGTTTCAATTCCACCAATAACCCATTACAATTGTGGAATATTTGATTATGTATGCAACTACTTTCTGTTAGTTCAGTGAGAAGAACTATTTGTACAAATAGTGCTTGGATAAATTATCATTTCTGCATCTTGTTCTCTGAAAAATTACTATGAAGACAACAATATGCTTCACTGAATTTCTTTTCCAACTATATCATGATATGAAGACGAATTCAGATTTAGAGTCCACACATGTCCTTTTGTTTCAGTTTGTAGTAACTATGCTTTTCATGGATCAAGTGCTGCAAGTCTAGACTCTTGTGTTTCCCTAACTCTACCAACACTCCCTGGGTTTTGCTCATGTCAGTGTAAGCATGTCCTTTCCTCAGGAGTTGAGGTTCTTTCTAGAGTGTTTCACGTTTTTGTTTTTTGTTTTTTGTTTTGTTTTGTTTTGTTTTTGTATTGGTCAGAGCCATTCAACTTTTTTTTTTTTTTTTTTTTTTGCATAGAAAGTCTATTCAATTTCCTTGGCAATTTTTGATCTGATCTTTATTTTTGGTAGTAGAATTTCATTTATCAGTTTTTGTACATTCTAGATATTAATCCACTATATAAGGGATAGCTGGAAAATTTTCATCCTGTAGGTTATATATCTGTTTATAAATCTAACACTTAAATGAAATTCTTTATCCATCTTTTAACATTTAGAGATAGTTACCTATTTCATATTTAAGTTTATCTTTAAAAGAGTGTGTAAGTATGGGAGGTCAACATTTATAATTGTTTCATCAAGTTACATAGAATCTTAGATTTTGATACTCAATTTCTTAGGGTCAATATAACGTCATTCGTGAATAATCACAAGCTTTTGTTTTATTTATTCTTTTTGAATTATTACTTCTGATATTTTATATCTCTAGTATGTTCAATGCCTGAATACTACGTATAATTTAGTAATGACTTTTGTGGATCATTGTTTAATTATGCTTCCACTTATTTTGATTAAGTGTATATTTGCATTAAACATTTGAAAACAATTACTTTGTTAACAACATATCAAATTTACTGTAATAAGTAGATTTAAAAATAAATTTATGTTATTCATATATTGTTAAATTTAGTGAATATTACCTTCTTTAGTAGACATGCATGCTTATTACTGAAAGCATATTTTAGTATCTGTTTGAAAGTTCTAACTATTTACTTCAACATCAAATGGAAATCATTTGTATAATACAATTATTGTAATGGACCATCAACAGAATCTGTTGCTTTAAATAAAATAGTGATGTAACTATCATATGTGTTTATGAAATTGCACTCTCTATATATTTGCATAAAAATGAACATTTTTAACTGAAAATCTAACAATAACTTCAAATGTATTGGAATATATAATGATTTTTTTGTATTTTATTTCAGTCTAACAGCCAACATATTCATTCCAAATCACTTAGTGATACATTGAAATGTTGACTGGACATAGTGAGACATACCTCTAGTCCCAGTACTCTGGGACAGAGAAGCAAGAAAATTAAAGTTTCAAGCACATCCTGGATGACTTACTGAATTAATAATAAGTTATTTCAAATGAAAATTGAAGAAATACACTCACGTAGTAGCTTAGAATTAAGTCCCTGGGTTCAATCACCAGTCTCGTATCATAAATTGATGAATAAATATTTAAAATAAATTATCTATTCATTTTATTATTGAGCTTCAGTAATAAATACTTGATTAATTTCCAGGTATATTCAACCATTTAGAACATGCATTACAACTGTTCATCATTTTATACATGTTTTTGGTATATGATAATCACATTCCTCCTAGGGACATGGCTCATGTACATAGCACTTCACCATTCTTCCTCTTTAGTAACTGTTAAAAATAGCTGTTAATCTTAATAGTCGTTGGATTGATTTAAGGAAAAGCTTGATTGGATTAAGAAAACAACTACTAGTAATAGATTATGCTCCTCAGTATGTCAATATGGGTCATGGTGACTTGTCCTTGGGTACTGTATTATTATTTCCATGAAATAAGCCATCCTCTGCTACCATGGTGTAACAGTATTGGATGACCTTTCTATGGAGTTCCTTCATACCAGGATATAAATTATATCCTAGTTCTATTTTGTTGAGAATGTCTGGTACTAAATCCAGCAAAACTGACTAATACCACATGAAAGTCACTTAATTATGTTCTTTCTAATCATCTACATATGATGCTGTCATGATTATAGTTCAATGAACTTTTCTTTCACACAGCATCCATTTATTTGAGTTTGTTTATTAGAATATACTGTTTCTGATTTTCCTGACTGTCATTTAGTGTGTAAATAATTCGAGGAAAATTTGTGCCTTAACCAATACAGACGGTTGTTTATTTTATCTGAGTATATCAAAAGAGCATTCTAATAGCATTTGTATTTTGAAAATATAAGGGAGTTATGATAAATTCATTTTTCTCTATTTTTAATTTCTTAAACAAATATATATATATATAGTTTCAATTTAAATGTGGAAAATTCTCTAAACCTTGAACAATATTACCATAAATAGCAGAGCATGACATATGACCATATAAAATGCCTTTAATGAACATTGAAAATATCATTCCAATAAAGTCTTTAAAATTTATTGATTTGATTTATTAGTGCATATTTGCAGTACCGTATAACTTCATTCATCATGGGGCTTTGGTTCAAGTACACGACATTTCTTAAATCTTTTATACCATCCCCTGCTGGAGCCTTTTCTTGCTTTATACTAGTTTTTGGTATATGATAGTGACATTCACCCTAAGGACTTGAAACATGTACTCAGCACTGTATAATTTCACCACTTTAACGAATCTATTTTCCTTCCTCTTCTTCTTCCACCTTCCCATTCCTTTTCTCATTCAAAAGAGCTATTTTAGTATTTCACATGGCCATTTCTTTGTTTTTAACTTGATATAGGAATTCTTACATAAGAGAAATGACTCCATATTTAAGCTTGTGTATCTGATTTACTTTACTTAGAATTAGATTTTTGTGGAGCCATTCATTTTCATACAGATGTCTGAACTTTATTATTTTCTTTAGCAGAATAGTAATTATGTATTAATCCCACATTTTCTTTGTCCATTCATCTGTTGATGAATGTTTAGATAACTTCCAAACTCTAGCTATTATGAAATTGGTCTGCTATAAATATGAGTATGCATGTGTCACTGAAATAGTGCGATGACTTTAGTTCTTTTTTATTTTAGCAAAAAAATGAAATTTATTAAGAACTTAATGGATAGAAAATTTAGAATCCTGTCACAGCCAGGAGAAAGACAAGAATCTTTAAAGAAAGAAAAGGAAGGGGCTTATATGCTATGCTTGACAAAGGCATACATGTGGGCTGTGTCAAAAGTATTAACACATCACAAGTCAGATAAAAATCAGTCCAAGTCAAAAAAAAGCCTAGCGTGGTGGTGCACGCCTGTAATCCCAGCACTCGGGAGGCTGAGGCAGGAGGATCGGTGCGAGTTCGAGACCAGCCTGGGCTACAAAAGTGAGCTCAAGGCCAGCCTGAACTGCATAGCGAGACCCTATCTCAAAAAGACAAAAAAAAAAAAAAAAGAAAAAGAAAAATCAGTCCAGGTGTCATTCGTGCCTGGCACTAGGTGCTCCACTGATCGCTGTCTTCAGGATCTACTGGGTAGGACATGGAATGTAAGCCAGATTTATCTGGTTGGCATGATGGTGATTATCACCAGTATGCAAAGCTAAAAGTTTTAAGGTTTCTTCCCTTAAATACACTGATATAATTATTTACATACTTCACTTTTACATTGGCGATAAAAATTAAACTATAGATTATGGCTAAAATATTATGTATTTTTCTTCTTAAATTTATTTGATAAATGTTTTCCTTTTTTGTATCTTAGGGAAGTGTCTACAGGATGTTCAGTGTGTCATTATTAGATCAAAGTCCTAGTGATCTGCCAGTTTGCAGCCTCCCAAGACCTGGAATTACAAGCCTGTGCCACCACCCCATTCTGAATTGCTGTCTCAGCATGTTTAGGGGCAGGTCGGCACAGTAGTGCTGAAGATCAAACCCACTGGCCCCTGTGCTTGTTTGCAGGTGCTTTAATCTGCTGAGCTATTTGGGTAGCCCTAATCTCCTAGATTTCTGCCTGAAGCTTTTTCAAACACTTTATTTGCCAAACTGTTCCTTTATGCCTCAGATTTAGCTCATCTAACTTCTATTTGTCTTTTCTGATAGCTCCTCAACCATTATGGTTATTATTTCCATTTACTGTTTTGTTGTAATTTTTGGATTTTATTGAGTAGCTCTTGACCTGCTTTTATTATAACTTTATTTATTTAATGCATTTAGTAAACTGTATACATGGTCTCACTATATAGATAAGACTTATACTGATCCTCCTGTTTGCAGCCTCCCAAGCATTGTGATTACAGCCTTGTGCCACCTTTCCCAGTCTAAGTCATCACCTCAGCATGCCCCTACATTGGGACTAGCATAGCATACTGTGGACTGAACCCAGGCCACTGCATTCTTCCTAAGGAGGCACTTTGATCTACTGAGCTATCTGGTCAGCCCATAAATTATGTATTTTTAAAAAAGAATAAATAATAGTAAAAAAGATAGGAAAGTATACAGAATTTAATTTAACAAATTAATTGATAGTAAATGTTGCTACCCAAGCTGGTCTCTATTGTAGATTGAAGTTGCAGTTAATCATATAGGGGAAGTTATGTTTCACACAATATTGGAGTATATTTACAGATATCAGCATGAACACGTGTTCAGAAAAATATAGATATGGAGAATTATCACTGTGCTTCTACTATAATATAGCTGCATACATTGAGAATTATCACCGTGCTTGTATTATGATACAGCTGCATGTCTCATGAATCAGGTGAGAACACAAACTACAGAAACTCATTAGTAATAAACACCACCAATACTTGGATCTTGATTTATAAACCAATTCTTTCACAAAAGGAGTAAAGATTCTTTTCAGGAAATAGCTATTCTGAGATTGTAGCTGGCAATATACAAAATAATTCTAGAGAAACTTAAAATTCCCCCAAAAATGACATTGAAAAAATAAGGGTGTCTCTAAGGGACACAGAATACTACTGAATGGGAGAAATTATAAGAAGTTATAACTCATACTGTGTTATAACTGAGCCCAAAGAAATTTCCATAAGAACTCAATTGTATAAATTGATTGTTAACCCATTAATGAAAAAGAAACAAATATATGATTTAGAAATATCAAACTGATTTACATTGTCTTCCCACATTAATTGAGACGGTACATAAGTCCTTAATTCTAGAAATTTTCTTTCAGAGGTACAGTTTGAAGGAAAGAAACTTGACAAGCATTATTTGAGTCAGGTGATCACAGTTAATACCATAATTTTTTAAAGAATTTTTAAAAATTTTATTTATTTATTTATTTATTTATTCTTGTTTCAGAACTTTTGTTTATTCACTCATTTCTATGGCCAGCTCAGCCCGACCCAAGGGACGGGCTGACGCAGCATGTCGTGCCTGTGATCGAACTGCGGTCCCTGAAGCCGCCCAAGCTTTCCCAAGGAGGCGCTTTAGACCACTGAGCCACCCTGCCGGGCCCCAATACCAAAATTATAAAACACCTATCCTACATATTATATGATGAAAAGTGAAGTAGAATTTACTTCGGTGATCTTTTTTTTTTTTTTTTATAAAACCTATAACCTGTCACAAAAATAAAAAGAGGAGAAACTTCAAGTGAAATAAACTTGAGGAACAGGCCCCAAAATATCTGAGCAGAAAAAGTTGAAACAGTCAAGGTCATTGGAAAACCAAGAAAATCTGAAAACCTCACAAATGATAGGAAACTCTAAAAGTGCTATCTTCTATCATAGACTAATAAGGCCTACAACCACGCAAATGAATGAACATGAAGGTTTAAATGAAAACAGAAGTGATATGATTGTTTCATTAAAGGATTATCAAAAATTACTAGTAAAAATTGAGATTCTGTGGGGGCTGAGACAAAGAAAAATAAATTTCTCTGAGTTCTGTATGTATTTAATTTAAAAACAAAGCAAGGTAATACCGGGTAAACCATAAGAAAAATGAACAGAACCTTTGGCATCAGTACAGTTTTCTCCAAGTTACAAGTTATACTAATTATTGTACCTCCAGATTGACATTCAGGGCAGCATTCCTATACCTGCAACCACATTCTCCATTAATTAATTGGAAATTGACCATGGTATTTTCATCTGTGGCCTTATCTTGTCCTTTGACACATCATGGCCTCAAAGGTCATTTCAGACCTCAGACAGAACCAGTGATTCATACATTTTCACATTCTATGAGTCAGCTTCGCATCTTTAGACAAAGAACCTGGACCTGGGACAGACTCACAAATAAGTACAGAAAGCCAATTGATTAATTGCAAAGTAGCTCAGAGCCACTTTGTGATAGTATCCATCAAAATCTGTATATTTTTACAATTCTAAAATGACTAAAATCTTAAAATTTATTTAACAATATAAAAACAATTAAGCAGATTCGCTGGTGATTAGAAACACTGACATTATAAAAAAAAGAGAGCTACAATATTAAACAACCAATTAATTGATGAATACTGATTGAAGATTAAGTATAACAATATAAATGAACCTTAGGAAATAGCAACAAAGGCTCAACAGGATAAAATAACAGTTTTTGAAAACATAAAAATATATTAGGGAACTGTGTTACAAATTACAGTGTTTTCATGCACACGTAGTTTCAAGAAGCAAAGGAGGAAGAAGAAATGGTTTTTCAAATGATATGAAATAGAGGCTGGGGAGATAGCTCCATGGCACGAGTGCCTGACTGGCAAGTGCAAGGTTGTAAGTTGGAACACCCGTCCCGCAAAAAAAAAAAAAAAAAAAAAAAATATATATATATATATATATATATATATATGAAATATTTCATATTTATTGAAAATTATAAGCTAAAACCTACATGAAGTTACACGATCCTCCAGCACATTAAAATAAAGGTAATTATAATGATAAAGAAAAAAATCTTAAAAGCAACTAGAACAAAACTACAATTTATGTGAAAAAGAGGGAAATATAAAACACGACACAAGAATTGTCACTGTTAACATTGCAAAGGAAAAGCCAGTGATGTGAAGGTTTTCAAGATTTAGACCAATCTTGCATGGTTATATATGGTAATCTAAACAATAAATTTTAGCCGGGCGTGGTGGCTCACACCTGTAATCCCAGCACTTGGGAGGCTGAGACAGGATGACTGGTGTGAGTTCGAGATCAGCCTGAGCTACAAAAGTGAGCTCAAGGCCAGCCTGAACTGCATAGTGAGACCCTGTCTCAGAAAGACAAATAAATAAATAAAAATAAATAAACAATAAATTTTGAAAATACCATGTAATTCAACAACCACTGCTGAATTTCTATTATTTTGTTTAGGGAAATTCTGTCATCTCTAATGTTGTTTTTCTTTTCTTTTTACATATTATATTCCTTTATAAAAAATAAAACAAAGTCACTTAGCAAAGTTGATGATAACAATATATAACAACCATTATAAATTTTCTATTCTTGTTTTGAAATTATGTATCATTTTTATGTATTTATATTGCTTTGTCTTTGTAGTTATCTGTGTTTGTGATTTTTCTCTTTAAAGTAAAAGTTTTAAAAAATTATTTAGTCAGAAAGAAAATGATTGCATATGAGAATATTGGTAGAGACTGAAGAGAGAAGCTCTGGATTTGATGAACAAATGTAACTGTCTTGACAGTAGAGATGACTCATAGGCCTATGTACATGAAAAATTTTATCAAATTTTTCACATTAATCATAAACATTTTATTGTTAAATTAGTAGTATTGAATGTGTTGTGTTTCTCCACTTCTAATAGTTCTCTGATGGGAAATGTAACAAACACCCATATAATGGCTTATATACACTATTTCTGATAAATGATTTCATAACAAAAAATAATTAAATAAATAATATGACTCATATGTTCATAAAATGGGACACCATTCAAGAACAATAGAAATATGCTATTTATATTCCTAGCCATGTAGTTTTCAGATAAACACAGTGTATATATATTAATCAAGTGTTTTTCTTTTTTAAGTGTACCTATTTAATGAATCTTCATTTTTTGACTTTTTATTCTTTTAACAACTAAAAAGATAAAATAGCAATGAAACAGTTTCAAATCAGGTTACTGGGACAGTTACAGTAATTAATACATTGTATGTTGTTGTCTTCATTGAAGTTATTTAGAGGACAAGAAGCAGACATGTTAGCTTGTCTAAACATTAGTACAAATATTTATTCTAATTGAACTAAGAGAAAGTAGCTGTATATCTATCCTATTATATATATATATATATATATATATATATATATATTTTTTTTTTTTTTTTTTTCACAACAAAACTTGGTCTTAACCATCCAGCAGAAAAGTGCAACCATGAGGTATAAAAGTAGAGGTATATCAGTACTCTGAGTTGTAAAACCCTCAAGTCAACAATTTTAGAAAATTGTCAGTTTTGCTGACAATTCACTACTCTAATGGACTGTTGGACTATATTGTGTCATTTAGCTGAATTCAAGTACCTACAATCTTTGGACTGGCATCAAGTATGAAAAGATCCTTTAAAGACCTCTCCAAATAAAGACTCTCTAACAGCAATGGAACACCTGTCTCTGATAAAACGAAAGCAGCAAGTAGAGTATAAATATATGTTCATTTTTAAAGGGATTTGTTTGAAGTTTTTCAGTGACACGCTTTAAAATGTGACACACGATACACATGATATTCTTGGTATTCAGCCCAACTACTAATCGTACAAATAAAATTTTTGTTTACGTGGAACTGGGAAACATGTAAATGCACTTTTATTCATGTAACTCTCTCAATAAAAAGTATTCGTCAGGGCTGGGGAGATAGCTCCGAGGCACAAGTGCCTGCGTGGCAAGTGCAAGATCGTGAGTTTGAACCCCGGTCCCGCAAAAAAAAAAAAAAAAAAAAAAAAAAGTATTCGTCAATATTTAAATAAATTCAGTTATAGGAATGATAAAGAAACGAAATGTATTAGTGGTAGTTCTGACATAGAAGTCCTTCAGAAATATAAATTGAATAAGTAGTGTACATATTTAAAAAATTTAAGCTTTTGAATCCAAGGTGAAATTTCAAGTTAATGGGAATAACCAGAAAACGCTTGTAAAATGTGGACAATTGTCCACATGAATACGTATATCCCTTTTCTGGACAAATGCAAATATGTTTTGCAGATAGATAGCACAGTGGTGCCTCACTTATTGCAGATAATATGTTCCAGACACCCCCGAAATAATTGAAAATCAGAGAAGTAGCGATGTTATATTTATTTAGTATTTATATATATTTTAAGGATTTATAAACCTTTCCCACACTCTTGTAAACATTTCCCACACTTTTAGAAACAGTTCTAATGCTCTTGACCATTTTCTAAACTCATTAATTTACATAATTTTAGCAACATACCTATTAGCAAAGTACCATAATATAGCAAAAATCAGTTATAAATAATTTCAATTAATAATTTTTGAAAACCTGTGAAACAGTGAGCTGGTGAAAGTTGAAGCATGAAATAGCAAAGGACTACTGTATTGAAAATTCTGGTTAACCCAAAGATAGTCAATACTATTCTGTGATATACTTATACATTGAAAAATTAGAATGTTTTCAAGACCCCAGAATTTCTCCCTATCTACTCCCAAATTAATACATTTTAAATTTATTCTTAAGATCATTTTAAATATTCCTTTATATTTTAAAGGTATCTTGGTATTTAAACTGACTTGCTGCATAACATACTCAATAAGATTTACTAATACAGATTTGTGAGTTAAAAATAAAATTACAAATTTAAATCCTTGAAGCCTGCTATTCAATTTATTATCTATGTGAACATCATAAACCCACTGAGTCAAAAAAAATGAAATTATTTTAATAATGCTTCTACTATCTTTGAATAGCATGTGTGTTAGAAAGAATATGGGAAACAGTTAAATGAAGTCTGTAGTCTAACAGTTTTATTTAGAGACATAATATGACCTTCAACTTTTGATCTAAAATGACAATTAAATGACAGTCTCATAGAAACTTAAGCATAGACAATTGAAACAAAAGGATGGTTCTTAGTTTGCAGAACTAATATGTGGTTTCTGTTATTATTTAATTTAAAAATTTATTATATACCCACATTACTGTAGTAAGAATGATCAAGTACTGGAGAACAAAATTTAGCTTTGATGCGATCTACACACTAACCTGCAATCTTGTACATGTACCTTAAATTCTATATTTAATCTTGTATTCATAAAGTGGGAGAATAATATGCACTTTAGATCCTTCACTGTGTTGCTGTGAGAATTGAACAATAGAGATTATGTGGTAAAGCAATTGAAAGTATTGTATGTTTTTGCTCATAATAATTTTCATAGATTTTATTTTAACTGTGCACAAATTTGTACATATTTAATGAATACAATGTGATAAACTTGTTCATATGTATACCCCCATAAAACTTTCACCTAAGTGAAACTAAGAATTATATCTACTACATACAACGTGTCTCTGGCATCCCAACTTTTACTAACACAGGCATATCATTCTGTTACAAGTCATTCATTGATGTTCCATTCTAAAGTATGCTTCAGCTAATATGCTAAACTAAATGCACACTTTAACATAATATGAGCCAGCTGGGTGTCTCAGTGGCTGTGTCAAAAGTGTATATGGAAAGTAATCTTTATGTTTACCCACCTAATATGATGAACAAGGAAAGTGTGCACATGTGCATAGATTTAACTCACATATTGCTCTAACAGGTTTTCAATATGTTCACCTGTGTGACAATACAGTGTGTTTATATTTAGAAATACATGGTTAGGAATATTAAGAGCATATTTACTTTTATTCTTTAATTGTATACTATTATATGAACATATCTATTATATTATCTAATCAATTATTTTTCATTATGAAAATATGTATAAATTAATGTATATAATTTGCTTTGTGATAAAATAATTTTCTTTTCCAATTTAAAGAGAAAAAAGAAAGGAAGAAGTAAAGGAAAACTACAACAATACAAAGGGCATAGAATTTCAAAGCAAGAATAGAAAATTAACAATGGTTGTATAATGCATTGTTACCATCAAATTTATTGGTCAGATTATCAGATATAAGTATGCAAGATTGGTCAAACAGTTAGACATTAGCCCTTTGCTATGTTTTGTGTCTATTTTTCTATTCTGCTCCAAAACCTCATGCAGTCTTCGGTAGCAATGAGACAGTTTCAGAACACATCAGAAGGACAGCCACAATAATCAGTACAGTGCACATTATTGTCTTCACAGAAGTTGTTCAAAGTACAAGACATAGACATAAGTTTTCTAAAGACTATTGGTACAAATATTTCTTCTAATTGAACTAAGACAAAGTACTTGTATGTGCATTCTGATATTGCACAATGATAGTGTGTTGTGAGCAGAACTGGCAATGCCAGAAGCTGTTGACTTGAGCCTTTTACAGCTCAGCATACTAAACTGGCTTTAACTTTATGCCTCGTGATTAAGCTTTTCTTCTGGGTCCTTAAGGCCAAGTAAAAGCAAGACATGTACAACAAAACATGTAACTTTTGTGTCTGATAAGGTCGGTCTTCTAGAGTCTATGATTAATTCATGATCCAGTGCTGCGATTATGTGTGGGATATGCACCCACCTGTTTTGGATAGCCTGAATACATATTGTGGCAGGGAATAGAGGCTTGCTAGCTGATTCTGTGGCTGTTGCTCCCTTTGTTTTTGCTGCCTTCCACTGCCATGAACTGCTGCCTTCTACCATGTACCACTCTGAGTTGGAGCCAGCTGATTATAGACTGAAACCTCTACTAACTGTGAGCTAAGTAGACCTTTCCTTCCTTCATTTTGGTTGTCAAGTATTTTGTCCCAGTAATGAAAGAAAACTAACCAAGACACTTTTTTTAAAATAAAACTTAATATGTTTTGTGTTCTTTTTACTCCGTATTTCTTACCTTTATTTTAAATAATATAATAATAATTGATAATAAATAAAAAATGGTACACATTGAAAAGATGAAAGATATTCAACTGTGGTTATTATATTGTATATTGCTCACAATTTTCTTTAATTTTTCATATTGCAGGTCTACTGGTGAAAATTTAGTTCAGCTTGTGAGTATTTTGTAAAATTTTTTTCTAGGTGAGAGTATTTTCACAGATAGAATAGAAAATATCTGGACATGATGGGTACGTTATGTATCTGTCTGGATAGTATAGATGACTCCAGTAACAATGCATGGGAAAAACCTTATTTAAAATACAACACGTGGTGTGACTGTGGGACCTTCCACCTGCTCTCTATAGCCAGAATCTCCTCATCTAGACCCCAGGCCTAGAGAGACTGTGGGATCTTGAACCTATTCAGCATTTGTACACCCCCATACTCTCCTCTTCAAGACCCCAGGCACACAGTGTGTGGGAACTTCCACCTGCTCGTCATGACCAGAACCTCACCAGCCAGACCTCAGGCACTTCATGTGTGGGAACTTACACACACGAGTTGCAACCTCCTATATCAGACAGGCCTCCTTTTGAACCCTTGAACAATAATCCTTGAGGGGTGGAAATCAGGCTGGCCCAGCTAATCCAATAGCTGAATATCTTACCAGAGGGGCCCAACAGGTTCAATTTCAGGGGCTGAAGCTGAAAAAGCTGAGCAGAGCAGCCAGACACAACCAGTCACATCACGATGAGTTCAAACTTGCTAGACTAGACCTGAATTGAAGATACAAAAGAAATAGAAAGATGCCTAAAAATGGATAAGTTACCAGAAATGAATCATGAAGATATAAGAACTCTCAATAACCCAATAACAGCCAATGAAAGACAAAATATAATAAAGAAAAAAAAACATATTGACAAAGAAAAGCCCAGGTCCTGAGAGATTCAGATTCAAATTCCACAAGAAATTTATACAATACATAATCTCAACACTCCTCAAACTCTTCAATAAAATTGAAAAGGACATAATCCTCCCAAAATCATTCTTGGAGGCAATTATTATACTGATACCAAAACCAGAAAAAATGTGATTAAAAAAAAGAACTACAAGCTAATCTCCCTAATGAACATAGATTCAAAAATCCTCAAAATTATGCTAGCAGAGGCTGAGGAGATAGCTCAGTAGAATAAGCACTTGGGTGGCATGTGCAAGGGCCTGAGTTAAAACCCTTGTTCTAAAAAAAAAAGTGTCCTAGCAAATGGAACGCAGCAAATCATCTAGAAGATTATACATCATGGTCAGGTAGGATCCATCCCAGGGATGCAAGGATGGGTCAACATATGCAAATCTATAAACGTAATAGATTATATCAATATGGTCAAATCCAAAAACCACATGACAACCTCAACTGATGCAGAAATGTTTTTGACAAAGTCCGGCAGTCATACAAGTTCAAGATACTACAGAAAATTGTAATAGATGGACTCTAACTCAATCTTATAAAACCCATCTATGACAATCCAATGGCTAATATAACTCTAACTGGGAGAAAACTGACATGTTTTACTCTCAGATCTAATATAAGACAAGGATTTCCTCTATTACCATTTCTATTCAACATAGTTCTGGAATGATTAGCTACCACTATTAGACAAGAGAGAGAGATAGAGGGAAATAAAAGGAATAAGAATAGGCAAAAAAAAAAGAAGTTAAGCAGTCATTATTTGCAGATGACATGATACTCTATTTGGAAGACACAAAAAATACCCCCAAGAACCTATTAAAATTAATATGCAAATTCAGTCGCATAGCAGATGCAAAGCCAATACTCAAAAGTCAACAGCATTCCTCTACACAGATAACAAACACAATGAGAGGGAAAATAGAGAAACAATACCCTTTACAATAGCACCACAGACAATGAAATATTTAGGAATTAACCTAGCTAAAGAAGTGAAAGAGACAGATTTATTCAATGAAAATTATGGTACTCTGAAAAAAAAAGATCATAGAGAATTTTAGAAAATGAAAAATATCTCCTGGATAGAAAGAATCAACATTGTAAAGATGGCCATCCTCTCAAAATTGTTATACAGATTTAATGAAATCTTTATCAAAATAATACCAACATACATCACAGACCTAGAGAAATCATAAATATTTTGGAACCAGAAAACCCTAGAATAGCAAAGACAATCCTGGCCAATGAATACAAGGTAGGAGACATTACAGTTCGTGACTTGAAATTATAATACAAAGCTACATTGATAAAATCGGCATGGGATTGGTGAGAAAAGAAATAGAACTGAAGCTCAACGGAACAGATCAGAAGATGCAGAAGCTACTACAAGCACACTCAGCCATCATCTACAAATGGGCCAAACCTGTTTCCTGCAACAAAGAAAGCCTGTTTAACAAATAGTGCTGGAAAAGAAGGTTCTCTACATTCCGGAAACTAAAACTTGACCCAGGTCTATCATCATGCACTAAACCAACGTTGAAATGGAGCAAAGATGTAAACATTAATCCAGAAAAAATAAATTTCCTTGCAGGAGGAAATCTTGAAGACATTAGAGTAGGCAAACAGTTTATGAACAAAAATTAAACTGCATGAGTAATACTTGAAAGAATTAACAACTGTGATCTCCTTTATTGTGAAGTTTTTGTTTGGCAAAGGAATTTACCAACAGAGTGAAATGAGAACCCACAAATTTTGAAAAAATGTCAACTAATAAACAAACAAAGGTCCCTGTGCCCCTCTGCCCCACTTCTGCGTTCCCGCGACTAACTTCCTGCTCCAGCCCAGACACACATCGCACCCCTGGGAGCTGAGCCTGCGCACCCGCAGCGGGTAAGCTCCCTGTGCCCCTCAGCCCCGCTTCTGCATTCCCGCGACTAACTTCCTGCTCCAGCCCAGACCCAAATCGCACCCATGCGAGCTGAGGCCACGCACCGGCTGGGTCAGGATACTTGGCCTACCTTCCCTATCCCCGCCCCCCCTTTTTTTTTTAACCTCTCCAGCTCAAGCTCCAGCACTGAACCCATCAAATAGCCCATTTGGCAACCGATCAGGTCCACGATCCAACCAGGACTACTCAATCCCAAAGCTCCACCTCCACCTACAGACCACATCCCCCAGGATTCACAAAAGCTAGCAGCCAG
>PVJA010045530.1:0-15596 GCA_004027025.1 Myocastor coypus
CCTCTTCATCATGAATTTTTCCCCTAACCAGTATGTAGTGGCCTTCTCTATTTCGTTGGATCAGTGTTGGTTTGAAGTTTAGACTGTCTGCAAAGAAGATTGCTACCCCATAAAACCAGTGCCACATGGGTAATGCCAATGTTGCTTTTAGATGTAACAGTAGCCAGGCTCCTCCTTCTCTATGGGCTGTAAGGGTCAAGTGTCTATGCAACAAAGTTCTAAGAACAACTTCCTTAGGCCACTGCCATTTCAGAACATAGTGCTCTGGGACTTTCTTTTCAGTCTTTTGTGTTTGCAATTTTGAGGCTGCAAAAGACAGAGTCCCGCTGGCCTTTCTAACTTCCTCAGCCCATATTTTCTACAGTCCTTGACCGTATGCGCAACCAAGTTCTCCTCTGTTTCATCTTTGTGGTCCACAACTATACTGGAGCTTCCTTTCTGGCCAAACCCACAACATTTTAAATTGTTCTTCTCAGTTCTTTGCTCTTAATTCTCAACATAGATCAGGCTAAAAGCCCCCAACAGTATCCATGCTACCATCTCAGTAATTTCAATACCATCTTGAAATTTCTTCTGCAAGATTAATTAGTCTGCTGCTCTTAGTCTCAGACAAAATCTCAGGACATGAACAGAAATGCAGACTAACTTTCTGCTAAGGCATAATGCACATCATCTAGAGTCCCACAGCCAACGCAGTGCTTCTTCCCAGCATAAAGCTCTTGAGCCTAGTCTTTACCAGCAGAATTTCTATCAGCATTCTGGTCCTCTGAGCTCTGGCCAGAATCTCCCATCAAGTTCTTTAAGGGATTCCAGAACTTCTTTAGCTGGCATCTCCAAACCTTCCTTAACTCTTCCTCTTCCCGCAAGCCAGCTCCAAAAGCCCTTGAGCTACATGGCCACATATAGTTAAAACAATGACCTCACTTTTCAACAAATTCTATTTTAATTATCTTTCTCATTGCTGAGGTCAAATATCCAACACCCAAAGCTAAAGGAGGAAAAACTTACTTGATTCACAGTTTGCAGGAGCTTAAGTCTACAGTTGGCTGGCTCCATGGCAGGTTGGCATGGCAGGGAGGCATCACCAAAAGCCATGCAACCCATGAGAACTTTTACATATGGGTCCTGAGAGGAGGTGCTGGGTTTCTCTGCCTCAGGCTAACATCAGGTTTAGGCATCCAGTTGAAAACCTACTTGACTTCTTATGAGCAATGGGGCCCCTCTCTTTAGCTAATGAGAACTGCCTAAGAACAGTAGAGAATTTATTTATACCATAGAGGGATTATTAAATCCAGCCTCTCTACTGAGCAGTCAGTTACCAAGCTACAACAACAAGGAGCTCCTGTGTTCTTGGGCTGGCTTCGTGCTGCACTTAAAATTACTTTCAAGCTTCAGTAGCTCCTGATAGAGAAGTAACACTCTACTCAATAAACCCCTACAAAATCCTGATAATTTTCCTGCATAGCTGCCTGTTGGGGACCTTGACTTGACAGAGCTAAGCAATTTAACAAATGCACTTGCTCCACTATCAACCAGGGAATGGCAGGCTGAGAGTAGGGACAGGAATGTCTCTAGGAGTATAAAAATGAAACCCTTTTAGAGTCCAGGGCTGCGGGAGACTTCCCTATTGATTATGACCATAGCAGGCTGTAAGCATTGTGGGCTATAAAGTATTGACCCCGTAATTAGCTTGTTTTGAGTCAGGCCCAAACCCGCAGCACTCATAACAGCACTGTGGATGGTGAACAAATAAGCATTATCTCACCTCCAATGGCCATGGCAGAGGTCAGAGACGCAGTCCCAGCAGCTATGGGCTCTGATACTAGACAACATGGCAGCCAAGGACAGGCGATTCTTCCCAAACGCCTTTCCCAGAATTGTAGTTTATTTTACTTGAAAAACTAGTTCATCCTTAGCCAGAAACTACTCTTGGTCTCTTCTGTTCTTGGTATAAGAATGATTTGTTCCCTCCTTTGCAAGTCCTGCCTGTATCAGTATCTCATCCCCAATAACTGCACGTGACCTCTTCATCCCATTCTGTAGACTGTATGACCAATAAACGGACATGTCCGCTTGGGGGCCTTTGTTGTCGCAAGTCCTGATGATCCCAGTTCTCCGTTTTGTGTTTGTCTCTGAGTTTTTCCTCACAGCCTGATACCACAACAGCACCAAACAGAAGACCAAGGTATTTGCTAGGGTCCCTGACACATTGCCAGAGCAATCCAAGCAGGACCTAGCCTTTAGAATTTGAGCCCTTGTATAGTTTCTTCACCCCAACCCCTTCCTATGTCCCCAATTCCCCTGAATTTTTGCTAGTTTACCACACTAGTTCAGTACAAGCCCAGTGTGGTGGCATGTCCTGCAATCCCAGTACTCCAGAGACTGAGGCAGGAGGATCCCTGTAGCTTCAAGGCCAATCTGGGCTACTTAGTTTTTTTTTTTTTTTTTTTTTTTTTATGATACTGGAGATTGAACTCAGGACCCTGCACTTGCCAGACAGGCTCTTAATTCTACTGAGCTATCTCCCTGGCCCTAACGTGGGTTACATAGTGAGTGCAAGACTACCCTGAACTATATAATGAGACACTATCTCAAAAAAAAAAAAAAAAAAAAAAAAAAAAAAAAAAAAAAAAAAAAAAAAAAAAAAAAAAAAAAAAAAAAAAAAAAAAAAAAAAAAAGCATACAAAGCACCCTGCCCTCCAATTCCTTTACAGTGAAATGTCAGGCAAATTAAAGCTTCACAATAAAAATTCAATGAGCAACCACAGGTTCTACATCCCTTTAGATAGGGACATAAATTTGAGGCCAAAGTTATCAGACTATTACCGGAAATAAGTAAAATGGAGAGAAGAGGGCTGGTATAATAGAAATAACTCTGGGAAAAGATACCTAAAGTCTGGCTCTAAGACATAGGAGAATTACAGCTGAGAAAGTCTCTGCCCACAGCACTGACATTCTATGTACTTTTAATTTTTTTTTTCTTTTGTAGTTTAGTACAGGGTCTACAGGATCTCGTTACGTAGATTGGACTCGTAGCAATCCTCCTGTCTTCAGCCTCCCAAGTACTGGGATTCCAGGCAGGCATCACCTTCGGCCTCTCAGTGCACCCTGGGGTCGGGGTGGGCACTGAATGCAGGGGATTGAACAGCAGTCCCTGAACCTGCCTAAGCAAGTGCTTTAGTCTGCTGAGCTCTCTGGCCGGCCCACTTCTGTGTACTTTTAAAACACCAAAGGCCGCACTTTTCCTCTCCTAATCCCACACAGGGGATGCTAGGCTAGTCTACCCTGCAATTCTCTGCCTCTCTCAACTGGCCAGCACCAGAAAAAAAAAAAGCCAAAAGATTTGAGCTTTCTGACAGATAGAGGCTGAGCGGAGGTGGAGGGTAGAGGTCAGGGGTAGGGACAAGAAGAGGTCCAAGATCCTCCCTCCCAGGATGAGAGAGGAAGGACATCAAACTGCAGACAGGTGTGAGTCCACAGACTCCCTCAGGTTACATGAACAACATTAGCCCCTACTCAAGCGGCCACCCAAAGCCCACAGGCCAAGGCACTCTCCTAGCTGCCCCCGCCCCCAAGAAGCCATGTCATCATGTGGACTAGGAAGCATCTTTCAGAACCTTCTCTGAGCCAAGACAGCCCAAAGCTAGTGTGGGCTGGCATGGTGGCTGCATGGCTCAGAAAGCTACTTCTCACAGGGCTGGCGAGATGGCTCAGCAGTATAACATACCTGCTTAGATAAGCTTAGGGAACCACAAGGGACTAGGGACTGGCACCACATACTGTGCCAGCCCCACCCCCAGAGGAGGCTGAGCCAACCATAAGAAAGAAAGAAAGAAAGAAAGAAAGAAAGAAAGAAAGAAAGAAAGAAAGAAAGAAAGAAAGAAAGTCTTAGTTACTTTTTACTCATTGCTGGGACAAATACCTGACACTGAAAATGAAGGAAAGAAAGGTTTATTTAGCTCACAATTAGACATAAACCATAACAAAAAAAAAAGAAAGAGAGAGAGAAAGAGAGAAAGAAAGAGAGGAAGAAAGAGAGAAAGAAAGAAAGAAAGAAAGAAAGAAAGAAAGAAAGAAAGAAAGAAAGAAAGAAAGAAAGAAAGGAAGAAAGAAAGCAAGCTGCTTCTCTACGTGGGCATCTCTGAGGACCAAGCACACACAAGCCGTGATCTCACCAGCTGCTGCACCTCACCTCAAATGAGCTCCACTCCTCCAAGGCTATAAGAGACCTCATGCTCCAGAGGTCAACACTGAAAGGGGAGTGACACAAGTATAACCCAATTCCTATGCAGGAGCACTGCAGCCCCAGGGAAGACCAAAACTCTTCACTCCACAGTCAGGCTGTCCCCTCCCCCAGGGAGATGTCTCCACCATGGTGTATGCACCAAATGGTGAACATGCCTGTAATGAGCATCCTTGGCCACATTCACGATCGTGTCCTGAAACTACAGGATAAAGAGAGTAAGAGCAGGGCTGGGAGACCACTCAGTAGTCTAAGCACCTGCCTGGCAAGCTCAAGGATCCAGATTCGATCCCCAGTACTACATACCCTGTGGGCCACTGAAACTGGACATGGTGGCACATACCTGTAATCCCAATTCTGGGGAAGCTGACACAGGGGGATCACTATGAGTCTGAGCTGCATAGTGAGATCCTGTACCAAATGCATAGATGGGAGAGAGAGAGAGAGAGAGAGAGAGAGAGAGAGAAGCAAGGGCAGCAGACTGACTAGTCTGGCAGAAGAAATTTCAAGGCAACTCAACATTCAGGCTGTGGCATGAACGATGTTGATCGCTTTTACCAAAATTACCATAAGAATCATGAACAAAAATGGGAGCTGAATAATTTAAATTTTTTTCTGGGGGCTATTAAGAAAATCTCTATAAACTTGGGGCCTATAAAGTAGAATGGAGGAGACAGCATCATTGCTGAAAAGACTATGATTTTTGAAAAAGCAAAGCACTCTGTATCCACACAGTGGAGACACAAGGTGTCTGAGCTCCGGTGCCTGGCAGGCTTCTCACTCCTCTTCTCAACCCCTCACCACCCTCTCTCCCATGTTGCCTGAATGTATCCACTTCTGAATTGAAGGTCAGAATCCTGTGTTCCTCAGAATGGGGTCACTAATACGTTTTGAGGGGACAAAATCAGAGCTCAACATGTTGTGGGAGTGTCAGATAGGAATATTACAGGCAGCCAGACAGGGCTGGGCACTCAAAGGTCCCAAGATGGAAAACTAAATACCGTGTAACCATGAGAGAGATACAGGCACCTCCACTGCAGGCCAGGCCTCAAGACAAAAGAGGAAACAAATGCAGCCACATACCTCCCTAGGAATGGACACCAGACACTGATATTCTAAGTAGGGATCAGTCACCTTGAAGAAGCCACAAAGAGTCACGAACTCAGCCCCCTACAGGAAGAGCCCCTGTTCTGTATTCATGTCCACTTGCTATGTGATTCAGTTCCCCCATTTGATCCCAGATTAATCAATTTTACCAGAGCAATTATGCTTGTAATTTTATTGGTGCGCCATAGGCTTGTCCCGCCTCATGCCCACCTAAGTAAGTTCCCATGTTTCTTGCTTTAGACCTGCCTCACCGTGTGTGTGGCTTTGTTCTATAAAAATCCCTAGAAAAGGCAGATTCCTTGACTACTAACTCGGGTTCCCCTTCTGTCCCTCTCTCATACAGAAATGTTCTTTCCCTCAATAAATATATTCCGCTCTTAACCCCCATTGTTCCTAAAATTCACTCTTCAGTTTTAGAGAACACAAACTTGTCCCAGGTATTTTTCAGGTTGGGAGTTTTAATTCCCTACATCACAAGGAAGGGAAATAGAGTGCAGTGCCTGAGGCTCCCTGGAGCAAACAGCTCAGACCTGGCCACTCTGTCCCTCTCACAGGTCTTGTCTCAGCAGTACAGACCTCCTGACCCTCTTCATCCTGAAGGTGCCCCTATGACTTATTATGCTCAAAACCATCCTCTGAGTGACCAAGCCTCAAAGGGCTCCTTGTCCGGGGACAGTGCCAGCCTGCAAGACACTTTGAACTCCAGTGTCCGTTGAGTCCTTCAGGATCTAGAGGGAGCCCCTGACCCTGAGCCTTATATTTATTTTCATCTTATTACTAAATAACTGTTATGGTTTGTACATAGGTGTCCCCCCAAAGCCTCATGTAGTCAATGGGAAAGGCTTCTAGACTTCGTGATTAATTCATGATCCAGTGCTGGGAGTGTGGGTGTGAGTGCTGCTGGCATTCTGGGTGTGCTACATCCAGCCTGGGGCAGCTGGGTGCAACCTAAGGGAGACAGACTTGCTCTCTGCTGCCACTGTGGCCGCTACTCCTCCCATTTGTTATTGCTGTTTTCCACTGTGAACTGTGGCCCTCTGCTGTTATTTTGTTTTGAACCAATTTTTCAAAGTTACATCTGGTAACTTAAACAACTAATTTGAATGATAACATCATGCAATATAGCAACCATTGTTGAATTCTTATTGCTTAGTTTAATGAAATTTTGAATTGTTTCTAATATATATGTTAATATTATGGCCTGCTCAGCCTGCCCTGGGGGTGGGACTTGGCGTAGCATGTGGCGCTGGGGATGGAATCACAGTCCTTGTGATTGCCTAAGCAGGCGCTCTAGACCAAGCTATCTCGCCAACCCTCTTCCTTTTTTTTTTTGGCAGGACTGGGGTTCAAACTCATGACCTTGCACTTGCCAGGCAGGCACTTGTGCCATGGAGCTGTCTCCCCAGCTCCCCATTTTTAAAAATTATATTGCATTCTTGTAAAAATAAAATAAAAAGAACTTTTAATTTGCATCTTTCAACTGACAATGGTGTTAAACATTTTTTCATATATTTATTTGCAATTTGTATTTCTTCACCTGAGAAATGGATATTCATCCAAGATGCCTATTTTTGGACTGGGTCTTTGTACTTGTGGGTCTGATCCTTTCAATTTTTTATATGTTCCAGACAGAAATCCTTTGTCTGAATGACAATCAACTCAAAATTTCCTCCACTCTGTGAGTTGTCTTTTCACTCTGTTGGTGACTTTTTTTTGTACAGGGTCTCACCATTAAACAACAACAAAAAGTTATAAAAAATTTAAAAGAAGAAAAAGAAAAAAAATTAACTATTAACTTCTTTCAAAAGACCAGCACAAATTGGCAATATAATTATCCGAACTATCCTGCATATATACACAAATATATCTTTTCTTCTTCTTCTTTTGTCTTTTCCTCATCCCAATTAAAAGTTCTGTTTTTATGCTTTTAAGTGCTTATACTAGGGAGAAATAGGATGTTTATACATGTGGCTCTGATTTATTTCACTTATGAGTACAGTGTCTAGTTACATCCGTTTACCTATAAAAGCCTCTAGTTTATCTTTCATTGCAGCCAAACAATACTCCACTATAAACACACACACACACACACACACACACACACACACACACATCTTGGTACAATAGATACTGTGAAACTGTTTAAAGGGAAGGAAAAGCTGGGATAAGAGAAAGGAGAAAAGAAAGAAAGGAGAGGAAAAATATATATGTGTATACACAGGATAGTTTGGATAATTGTACTGCTGGTTTCTGCTGGTCTTTGAAAAAAGCAGTTAATACTTAATTTCTTTCTCTCCTCTTAATTTTTTTGAGCAATTTTACATTTTTGTATCTGGTGATCTGAGCAACTAATTTGAAGACAATAATATGCAACATAAAAACCATTGTTGAATTCTTATAATTTTGTTTAGTGAAATTCTGTATCATTTTTTTTTTTACTATTTCTTATTCTCTTTAAAAAATAAAAATAACAGTACAACAGATTCATAGGAATACAAAAAAGTTCTGTTTTTTGGCATTGCAGTTTTCAGATGCCATAATCTTGTTAACTACTAGCAACTCATTGCACCCCACCTCCTCAGCTCCTCAGCCTAGTGCATCCTTCGCCCAGGGGTGGGCCCCTCTCAGAGCCATTGAAATGCAGTGCCCAGGATAGCTGCCTGCAGTTCCCCCAAAACAGAGTCTAACTGGATTCCTGCAGACAAAGTTGGAAGGACTCAGCCCCTCTGTGGTCACTACCAAAGCTAGAGAGGATGAACAGGGCTGGACTCCACCATAATGATTTTCCATCATGGGCTTGAGAGGTAGTTCAGTGGTCTAAGTGCCTGCCTGGCAAATGCAAGGACCTGGGTTTTATCCTTGGTACAGCATGCTGTGCCAGCCTCAGAACCCCAGGTGTGCTGTGCTAGCCCCCTAAACCAGGTGTCTGTAATCCCATTGCTGGGGAGGCTAAGACAGGAGGATCACTATGAGTCTGGGCTGTGTAGGAAGACCCTATACCAAATAAATAAATTTATAGCAAATGACCAGTGCTTATCTGAAGAATAAAAAATATATATTTTCCATCTTAATCAAAAGTAACTCAGACTGGGTGTGGTGGCACATGCCTGTATCACAACACTTGGGAGGCAGAAAACAGGAGGGTCACTGCAAGTCTGAGCTGTGTAGTGAGACCCTGTAGACCCTGTACTAAAATACAAAAAAAAAAAAAAAAGGTTTGTAACTGATCACAGAGGGCTAGGACACCAAACCGAGAGGAAATACCACAGCTGGGCTGTTATGGTTTGTATCTAGTTGTCACCCCAAAGCCTCATGAAGTCACTGGGGGCAGCTTCTAGAGTCTGTGATTAATTCATGACCCAATGCTGGGATTATGGGTGTGAGTGCTACACCTGCCCTGGGGCAGACAGCCTGAGTACACATGTAAGGAGGGGAAAGGGGCTTGCTAGCTGCCACAGCTGCTGCTCCTCCTTTTGCTCTTTGCTGTTTTCTGCTGCCACGAACTCCACCAATGGCCGCCCTTTGCCATGTGCCACTCTGCCTTGGAGCCAGCTGAGTATGGACTGAAACCTCCACAAACTGTGAACTAAATGAACCTTTCCTTGATTCATTTGAGGTGTCAGATATTTTGTCCTAGGAATGAAAGAAAAGTAGCTAAGGCTGTGCTGTGGGTGGCTGTGAGTCCAGAAACTCCAGGTCTGAGGAGGAGCTGGGGTATTCAACCCGCAGGCACCCGCACTGTAAATGAGAGAAGCCCATAGCACTGAGGTCTAGGGCCATCTGCACCAGCCCTTGTGGCTTCTCTCCCTGTCCTCTCTGCACCCTTCCAGGTCAAGCATGATGTTCAAGTTAGGAGCAGGAAGTAGGGAGGAGTAGAAAGGTAGGACTAGGGATGTGGGCACCACACCAGACATTCTTTGAGCTCCATCTTATGCACACCCAGATGGAGTATGAGCTTTAAGTGACCTCTGTGCTGGAGAAGTGACTCCAGGAGACATGGTTCAAGTGGCTGTGGCCAGAGATGCTTCTGCAAATCAAATGGACAGAGTGAAAAGCTCTGGCCTGAGGAAGAGAAGATAGGTATGTGGTGGGTGGGGAAGAAGTGGCCGAGAGAGGCAAGTGAAACAGGCTGTTATGGTTGATGTCTAGTTGTCCCTCCAAGGCCTCATGCAATCATGGGGCGTGGCTTCTATACATTGAGACTTGATTCGTGATCCCTGGGATTGTGTTACAGTACTGATGGGACTATCGGTCTGAGTAAGGCTGGGACTATGGGTGTGGTCTAGGGCGGATATCCTAAGGCAGAGAGCCTGAATGTAATATAAAGAGTGACAGAGACACAGACTAGAGCTGTTGCTGTTGCTCTGCTGCCCTGTTTGGTTGGCTACTGCTGCCACCATTTTGTTGCTGTTCCACCACCATGAACTGGCTGTTCTCTGCTCTGTTCCACTCAGCCTTGGGCCAGCCGAATATGGACTGAAACCTCTAACAACTGTAAGCAAATAAGCCTTTCCTTCTTCATTTTGAGTGTCAGGTATTTGTCCCAGCAATGAATGAAAAGTAACTAAGACACAGACTGAGCCACCGTTCACCCTAGACAGAGGAGGTGCTTGGTGAGGGGCCACCCATGACCCACACGGCCATAACCATACAATTTTGCCCCCCCACACACATAAAAGCATCCACTCTCCCGTACGCACACCCACCCACCCATTGTGTATTTACAGGGTGTATACATGCATGGCCTCGCACTCACCTGTGCAGTTTTCCCAGCCTTCTCCATTTCCCACTCTAGAGGGAGGAGCACCCCACCCCTCACTCTGGCCTCTTTAGTCTGGCTCAGCTCTGCTGCCTTCTCCAGGCTCAGTGGCCCTGACCCCCATTGCACCCCTGACCCCACTCATCTGTGGGGGCCCAGAACTGGAGTCTGTGTTTTCCCATACTCTGCCCGCGGCACTCTGAGCAGCGCTGTGGGGGACCCCTGAGTATGCAGTGCTGGTATAAGGAGGGAGGCAAGATGAGTGCTGTACTAATGCAGAGATCTGCACTAGTTACCCTGGAAGATGTAGAAGACTAATGACATGGAAATGGGAGTGAGGAGGGGCTGGGTGTCCACCAGGGACCAAACTGCCAACTTTCCCTTAGTGACCTTAGAGAGCCTCACTGTGAATGACACAGACACATACTGGTATGCGGTTATACAAGGACCTCAGCTCAGCCAGGTGCTGTGGCCCCTAAAGCTGCACGGGTGAGTGGGACACCCCAGGGATGCTATCAGGCCTGACCTGTGCTTCACCCTCAGCCTGGACTCCAGATGCCAGCCCTGAGAACCACAAACACACTGGGATTTCACCTGTCCTGGTCTCACACCTGGGTGAGACAATAGGGGCTACATGGGATAACCAGAGAGGACACCCCGGTTCCAGCCCACAGCCTTCATAGGGGCCTGCCTCTGGGCCGTGTGTCTGGGTGGTGCCCGTGTCCAGAGAGCAGGAGAGAGTGTGTCACTCTCATCGTTGACCTGCGGCACTTACCAACGCTAAGAGTTAAGCGGCTCTCCAGCCCTCTTGCTGAGGTCTTTCACCCCACTAGGAGGCAGCATTGTCTTTTGTTCATTATTTTCACAGATTGGGGCAGCTTCATCACCTTAGCAAGAGCGGGACTGCCCCAAGTGTTCACTCCCTGAGCCCGGGAGCCACTGTGAGACTATTTCTGACCCTTGGCTTGCCTACTAGGCTATGTGTGTTCTAGCTGAGGAGCTAACTAAGCAGAGCTTTAGGGATGTGTGGGTCACCTAGTAAGTTACAGCTGCACTGTGAATTTCCTGCTCTGACATGGGGACCAAAGTGTTCCCTCGGGTCCCTAGCATGGACATCCATTTCTAAGATTTTCCTGCTACCTGATTACTCCTTTCCTCCTGAAGAATCAGCCTGGTAAATATCTTTAGGTTTCTTTATTTTTTAAATTTTATTATATTTTTTATGTATTTAGTACAGGATCTACAGTCTCACTACAGAGATTGGACTTGTGGTGGCTCTCCTGTTTTCAGCCTCCCAAGCACTGGGATTACAGGTGAGTGCCACCATGCCCAGTCTCGATTGCTATCTCAGCATGCCCTGGGGTGGGAGCAGCACAGTATCCCAGGGTTGAACACCAGCCGCTGCGCTCTGCCTAAGCAGGCAGCTTTAGTCCACCAAGCTATCTGGCCGGCCCCAGGTTTCTTTAGAAAAATGTAAGTTTTGTGCTATAAATTCCTAGTGGCATAGCAGTCTCCTTCCTTGATCTCTCTTCCAGGTAACCTGGCAGGCATCCTTTTCATTCCAGAACTATGGGTTATTGGACCGGCTCATGCTTCGTACTACAGTGAGGAGCCGTGAGAAGCTGTAGTAAGATTATTTGGTTCTTTATTTAGTAGTTTCAACTTCATTTGTTTGTAAAGACAAAGGGAAATCAGACTCTCCAACTAGGGCCAGCACAGATGAACTTGACAAGATGTGATTACTTCAAGAGAAAAAGCGAGAGACCGGGCATGATGGGTACAGGATTACAGGCCTGTAATCCCAACGTGGGGGAAGCTGAAAACAAGAGGATCACTATAAGTCCAAACTGCATAGTGAGACCCTGTACCAAACACATAAATTTAAAAAAGAAAAAGAAAAGGCGAGTAGGGTCTGGAACTTGACCTGCTTCCATCCATCTTCCAGGTCCATGTTTCAGAAGTTAGAACCCCTGACTTAGGACACACTGTCCATGCCTCCACGCTCCTGGGGACTTCTGGTCTCTATCCACGTTTTATCTGAAAGGTCACTGTAGCCAGGAAAGTCCCCAGGAACTTATAACTAACTGCCTTATCAGCTATGAAACTGCACTCTAGCTGTTTGGGATAGGGAGCATCGGTCAGGTTTCCGTCACACTGTCTTTTGGTTTCTGCCTGTCCAGCATCTGCACTCTCTCCTCTTTCAGTTCTTTGTCCCTCCTGTCACTGGGGAATAGAGTTTGCAGAGCTGCTCCTGATCTGGACCTGGTGGCTGGGCGCAAGAAGACAAATGTGCTGATCGTGGATATCCACTTTGTCTGGGGACCTAGCGCCAAGGTGGGAAACTGTGGCAAGGGGCAAGGAAAGCAGTCCTATCCTGGCCAACTGTATAGTGAGACAAAAATGCTGAAGACCCTGGGCTAGATCACGCTGCGAATGTCTAAGCCAAAGAGTGGAAGAATACCAGCTCTTGGTGGTCATTAGCAGCACTGGAGAAAATGGACAGCTCTGGCCCTCACCCTGACAGCAGGAAATGACAAATCTCCAAGGCCAGGAGACCCTTCCAAGGAGGAGATGCCCCAAAGAGGCTCTGCTGTGTGTATGCATCTATATGAATATAAGTTAGTGCTATGGGCTAGGTGGGTGGGTGGATCCCCAGCCAACAGGCCCTGGATGTGCCCAGCTATGGGGGCAGAACAAATAAAGGTCAGTGAGGCCCAGGATCATCTGTAACAGCCCAGGTAGCTTCTCTCCCTGGACTTCCTGCACCCTGTCCAGCTCAGGCATCACACTTGACACAGATGGACCAGGAAGCAGAGAGCAGCAGAAATGCAGAAGTGGAGATGCAGGCACCAGACTCTCTGCGAGGAGGCTCCCACCTCTCTCCTCCTAGGCCTGGTGCTGATACAAGAGACATTTCTGAGGCAGAGATGAACCTGATCACATGACCAGGTGGCTGCTTCTGGCTTTGCTCTTCCCAGAGGTGCCAGCGAGCAGGGCTAGCCCTACATAGAAACAGTTCTATTTTAAGTGGGAAAGGATGGGGTGGGACCGGAAGTGGGGAAGGAGAGGCTGATGGAGCCGAGAGACATCAACAGAGTGACCAAGAGTGGACAGTATTTGCTTCTCAGGGGCCACTAGGTTGCACTGCACAGTGCAGGCAAACCAAGGCTCCTGCACCCTGGACAGAATCAATGCTTAACATCAGGGGAGCTTGTGATGCTCACAGCCATGATCGTGCAGTCCCACGTGCTAGGCCAACACACATATGCACAAGTTCTCCCAAAGGTGCACCTACCCACCCATGCGTACACATGAACACATATGCATGGGCACACAGTCACCCACATGGTGTCCCCCCATCCTGGCCCCATCCTATCTCCATGGACACACATCTCTCTGCCCTTACCTTCAGAGGAGGGAGCTTCCTATTCCTCCATCCAACTCCCGGGTCTGCAAGCCTGGTCTCCTTCCTCTGCCGCTTGCAGACCAAGGAGTTGAGGTCCTGACTCCACCATCTGTGATGGTCTAGAATGAGAACTTGTGTTTTCCAGGCTGTTTTCCTCAGAGAGTCACCAGCATCATGACAGGTACTGTGGGAGTTCCTTTAGCACGGCATTCATCTAAGGAGAAATTTAAGGCAAATATCTACGTGCTGGTACAGAAAATCACTGCACTACACAAGTGCAATGTGTCAAAATTATGGAATCCAAAGACTTCAGTGAGAAAGGAGGAGCAGCTGAGGGACCATCAGAAACCGTTCTGCCAGTCTGAGCTTCATGGTGACCCGAGTGAACCTCACCTGCACGAACACAGGCTCCTACCAGTGCAGGGTCAAGGTACTGTGGCTCCCAGATCTTCCCTTCCACACTGCCAGGTGAGCCCCTGTCATACCAGCTCCAGGACTGAGTAAATCTAGACCTGGTCACTCCCTCCCTAAAGCGAGAAGAAAGTCCATGACTCAGGACACAGTGTACAGTGTGTATGAATAAGTGTGCCCTTATAAGTGTGAGGGCATCCGTGTGGGTGGTGTCTGTCTATGAGTGTGCAGATGTGTGTGCATGTATACCGTGACACATGACTCTGTGTGTGTGTGTGTGTGTGTGTGTGTGCGCACATCTACACAGGCACAGTGCAGGGCCTGGGTGCCTGCAGCCCCTCTGTACACCTGCCTTGGACAATCTCAGGCCTAGATGTCTCCAGGTGTGCCCAGGACTGACTCCATAGTCCAAGGCTCTCTTCTGACTGACTCTTCAGAATAGCCATGTTCTCTCTGCAGGGGCTCCTCCATCTCACCCAGATCTATCTGCATCCTCCCCAGGAACAGGACCCCCAAGGCACTTCCTATCCTCTGTCTCTCTGCTCTGGTCTTCATCTGAGTGGACAGCTTTATGCTGTGGAAGGTTCTGGAAGGCCAGATTCACTGTGGTTGCAGGGTGCTTCAGTGGCTACCACAGAGACAGACAGGCGCAGCCCAGCCTCAATGTGGAGCTTCATGTTTTCTCAGGGGACCCACTTAGTGCCTTCAGGTTGAACTGACTACCCCTTTTCTCTGACACTTTTTTAACACAGGTAGGAACCCAGAGAATGTCCTGCAAGGGCCTCCTCTGGGGTACAGGGACAACGGGGCAGAGATGGACTCTCACTGTGAAGGACGCCAGTGCTTTATCAGACACCGATGTGATGTTATACTTTAGCATGGAATCGACAGAAAAGCGCTCTAGTCTCACTGAGCTCACATTCCAATAGTCAGAAGAAATAGCTAACAAATGCAAAAATAAATCAGCAAAGAAGTGGCAGAACTGAATCAGAACTTGAAACAATTGGACTTAGTGGACATATACAGAGTGTTCCATCCAACCACCTCAAAATACACATTCTTCTCAGCTGCACATGGGACATTTTCTAAAATAGATCACATATTAGTCCATAGATCATGCTTAAGTAGATACAAGAAAACAGAAATTATCCCATGCATATTATCTGACCACAGTGCAATCAAATTGGAAATAAATGACAAAAGAAACCATAGGAATTTCAGGACTACATGGAAACTAAACAGCACTCTTCGCAACAACCAGTGGGTCACAGATGAAATTAAAGAAGAAATAAAACAGTATCTGCAACTTAATGAAAATTCAAACACAACCTACCGGAATTTGTGGGATGCAATGAAAGCAGTTCTCAGAGGGAAATTCATAGCTCTGAACTCACACATTAAGAAAATAGAACGGGAACAAATAAACAATCTTACACAACACTTAAACCAACTAAAAGCGGAAGAACAAACGAAATCCAAAGCCCGAAGGCGGGAGGAAATTATAAAGATTAGAGCAGAAATCAATTCAATTGAGACAAAGAAAACAATACAAAGAATCAATGAATCCAAAAGCTGGTTCTTTGAAAGATTAAATAAGATTGATAAGCCCCTAGCTAACCTCATCAAAAAGAGGAAAGAAAGGACTCAAATTCAAGCAATAAGGAATGAAA